>JAYMSP010000158.1:0-72074 GCA_036897095.1 Plantago elongata | reverse complement strand
CGCTAGTGATAAGATAATATTACTAACTACCAGTATCTTATTTAAGATAAAAGAGTACTTATAAAATTTGCATGTTATACACTTTAATTAATATACCATATGAAGGGGAAGGGTACTGCCTCTAAAATATTAAATAACTTTTTAGAAAAATATACAGGAGAATGTACTTCTAGTCTTATTTCCTTAGGCCTATATTAATTAAGTACAGTATTATTTAGTAAACATAAAAAGCTAACCTTATTCTAGAAATATTATAGGATTGTGCCCACAAGATATGTTTCAGAAAAAGTGTTCCCTTAACTTAGACTTGATAGAGTACTTTAATAGACTTAAGAAAAGAGTACTAGTTTAATACATAACTTTTAAATACCTGAGAATATACTTAAGCTACTCTCCCTTACACTTTGTATTTATTGAAAGATATAATCTTGCTTATAAATAGAAATTTTAGCTAGATAAGGATCACTCATGCTACCCTTTAGGAGATTACTGAACAAGTTATTAGTGCTTCCTTGTTCTATAAAGAAGCTTGCATGATTTATTATAAGCTACATTAGTATAAGACTTAGTATACCTATTAAGGAGAAGTATACGCCTTTATAATTTATAGGGCACCTTACCTACGACCTATATTAAGCATTGTATATACTAGCGCATTTGGGCCTCCTTCTTTTAAATAATTTGTTAGTGAGAGATTTCTTCTAGCATGATTAAGGTATAAATTTTTATCAAATACAAGAGTATCAAGAGGAGTACACCCTATTTTTGTATTATACCCAGAAAAAGTATTTTAAGTATAAATTTAAGTCTACCTTTAAATTATTATATTTAAAATATACAGAGTCTCTAAAGTAAATATAAGAGGGCATATATAAATTACTTATACATAAGAGAACTTGCATAGATTAAGTACTCTGGAGCCTTCCATAAAAGTATAAGAAGATACCTTAGATTACGTATGAATTACTGACTTTTTATGAGTTATAGTACATAGGAGCACTATAACCTAGCATTTCTTAACCATTAAAGTGTATTACTAGGAATTTCTCCCTCTTAACTAGAAAGTATTTAAGTGTTTTATAAGAAGATTCATTCCTAAGCGTGCAATATAATTGTTTAAATAACTTAAGTAAAGAAGCTAATCTTACTCCACTAGAGGTATAAGTGTCTAATAAGAGACCTTTCTCATAGGGCATGTTAATAAAGATATAGTAGTGAATGATTTCCTAATTATGTATCCTTAAATAGCTCTTTATTAAATTTAAAGTTCCTTTTATATATTTTTTATATAATGTACTCTTCTAAAGGAGCCTGGGTTATATAATTAAAGAGTTAGTAATAATAGCACCTTCATGCTAATTATTTGAGATACTTTGTTAAGTAAGGATATACTATTTCAAGAGATAATAATTTAGAGAAGTCTCTCTAGTATAATTACTAAATAAAATACAATCTTGTAAGTAAACTCTATAACATAAAAAGGTGTGCTCTTTCCTTAATTTATATTATTTATAAGTGCATTGTCTCCTCTAGAAGTATATGCTTTATTATTAATTATTAAGTAGAGAAGACTCGGTTATTATACCTGTCACTTTTATTAAGGACTCTAACATTAGTTTACCTGACACTTATTACTTGATGAGTACTTTAGAGAATACACAACTATTGGTGAGTACACTTCTTTATATCTTTATATGAGGTATGCTATCTATACAGGCCCTCTTTGCTTTAGGAGTACGCTTCCCTTCACCCTTATTTTTTATGTCCTTCTCTAGCGTAATTATAGTTTTTACTAAGGAGGCGTGCACTTTTATTAGGCAATATTTTAATAATATATTTCGTATACTAGGTAGTTTCTTAGTAATTCAGGGATATTTTAATATAAGTTCTAAAAGAAAAGCTTTAGCGATTACTTAAATTAAAGAAAGGGGCTACGCATAGCTTTCTTCTAGAGGAGTATTATAAAATAACTCTCTTTTTTCTTTACTATATAAAAACTTAGTAATTTCTCTTTATACCTAGACTATTTGTTAGAAGGGCTAGCACAGGGATACTTATATTCTAAATAACTTTCACTATTAAATATAGGGCGTAATGATTACCTGATACAGTATTACTAAGCATGCATAATTAGTAAATACAAAGGCAGTACCCTCCCTAATAAAGAGCATTATCCCCAACAAGGTATAATTATTCAAGTACAAACTCTAATTCTAGTATATTTAAAAAGTACATTAAGTACTAGGACACATAAATAGATTCCTGTTAAAACTCTAGAGAAAAGTAATTTCCTAATAAATACCAAGCCCTTCTAAAGGGTATAAATAATCCCTTCCTTTCTAGAGATAAAGATATTTTAAAGAGTACAGGCTTCTAACTTTTTAATATAGTAATGTATAAGTGCTCGGGTACAAACAAAGGGTAAGTAGTCTTTCTTAAATATGTAAGAGGGAGTACTTCTTAATTTCCTATAGGTTAACAATACGAAAAAATATTTAGAGGAGATATCTTATTATAAACGAAGATTCTTATGAAGTATTTATCACAAGTACATAAATATAGAGGGCATGTATTCTTCATTAATATATTCGAAGAGTGTAAGGTTAAAAAGATGTAACTATAGTTTATATAAATAAGTGATTAAGAGAGTACCTTACTAGGTACCAATGATAGCTACTACTTTTAATTATTTATAATAAATAAGGCTTCATTAAGTAAGGCGCCTTTTATATTAGATTATTAAATACATGCTAAGTATGAAAGATGTAAAGAAGCCTTATTCGTATAGGAAAGACTCCTTAAAAATGGTACGCTAGGAATATATACCACACTACCCTTTTATTACATAAGAATATACGCTTAGAGTATCCCTATATTAACACGTATTTATAAAGCTCTTATTCACTAAATGATTTTATTATACTCTAAGTTATTGCTAAATATAAGAGATAAGATCAGTCACCATAGTGTTATAGCATAAGAGAGTACTTACATATGCCTTATTCTATATTATAAAACTAAAGTATTCTATAAGGGAATAATCTAAATGTTACTAGTAAAAGGGAACTCTATCGTACCTATTAATGCGTAAGACTTCAATAGAAATTCATTACTCTATACTATAGTATAGAAGAGGAAGATAACTACGTTGTTCCTTTTCCCTTAGTATAAGTTTTAGTTATAAATTATATGCACTCCTATACACGAAAAAAAATGTTTTCGTTTTAGAAGCTTATTTACTAAATAAAGTACCCTCCTGCATTCTATAAATATACTGATTGCGCGAGAAATGAATCTGCCCAGTTACTTTACCCTAGACTTTATATAATAGAGAGTGTGAGTTGCTTTCCTTATAGCTGATGAATAATTTAATTTGTGTATTATTGCGTAGCTAGTTTATTAAATACTATTATATATAAGTTACTCTAGTTAAAATATATAGTTTTTACTCTCATACTATAAAGGGTCTAAGAATAGTTGGTTGCTACGTCTTAAGTATTAGGTAGATAAATATTAAAATATGCTCCTCTACCTAATAAATAAAGGTTTCATAAGAACTAGCACACATCTAATGTGTGACTCTAGCTTACACGAATACATTTTTAAGTAAGCTAGAAAGAAAGGCTAGCTCCTACTACTATATTGCCTTAGAGATTATTAACTATTTATGCACGACTCTCATTTATACAAGACTGTCTCTTTAATTTTCTCTATAAAGTATATTGTTAAAAAGTATACTTTCCAAGAAATTAACTACGTATTTATAAAGGGAGGGCGCCTATTTCCTATTACTTTCTTAGATGGTTAGGGCTTAATTATTTATTATACGCTCTTTCCTTATTTCCTTTTAGAGACTCCTTTGACCTAGATTAATAAGTGGAATTACTTTTAAACCTATCTTCTATTAACAAGGGGTGTCTTTCTATAACTACTTCTTTCTAAGGTAGTTTCCTACAAGTCTTATTTAATAAAAAGGCTTAAATTATATACTCAGACAGAAATAATTCGCTGTAGTGAATAACCAAATATATCAATACAACGAAAAGGTGCTTATAGCACTAGAATTATTATAATTATGACGTAAATATCTTACTTAGTTATGTCTTAAGAATAGTACTCTTCCCTTGTTAAGATGGGTAGCTTAAGTTACTCCCTTAATAAAGTCTTGCTATTTTATAAATTACTTAGAGAATTTTTAAATATAGTATCTATGGGAGAAGATACTAGTTACTAAAAAGAATGTATTAAACTCTACTCTTGTCTAGTGGCTTATAAAATAGATTTAATTTACTCTATCTTAATTATAAAGTTATAATGAGAGACTCTTTCTTAGATTATCCTAAACGAGAACTATACATGTATTAAATGTAGCATTATACAAGGGAGTACTTTTATCTTCTCCGGGGCATTTTGGATTTAAGTACACTCCTTAAGATAAGTATTAAATTAGGTTAAGTAAAAGATAGGACTTACCCTATCACATACTACTTACTAGAGAGGAGAGGATAATTACTTGTTTAAAGAGGATACTTTCTTATACACGTGTTTATACAAAGTACTTCATAGGCACCTATTTTCTTTCCTTAAGTTCACTCTTCCTTTTAGAGAGCGTAAGTATGTAAAGAAATACTTAAATCTATTCCTAAAGATAGGTCTATACTAAGTAAAACTCTCTTACAATAAAATTTCTCCAATACAAGCGTACTTAGAGTAACCTCCCTTACTATAGTGTTTAGTTATTTACCTTCTACAATTTAGGTATAACAAACTTATAAAAATTTTTAAATAATATAGATAATATAGTAAGTACATAAAAGAGCTCAGTAAGAAACGTCTACTTCAGATATATTAGGGGGAGTACTTTATGTTATTAGTATACCTATAGGTGTAGTAATAGGTGTATTTCTACCATACCTGATAAGGCTCAAGTACTTGTGCAAGGGAAGTATACATGTATAATTAATTATTACCTAAGTATGAGTTAACTATTTATTAAAGCTATAATTATAAGGAGGAGACTACCCTTTCCTTCGACAACAGGATACTCCCTAGTAAATACTAGGGATTTCTAAGGGGCAATTCTAAAGATTAAAGAGAAGAGGCTTAATCCGTATACTTTTATAACGTATAGCTTGAAGAGAGTAAGAGAAAACTCACATATAATTACTTGATGAATATACCACGAGAGATCTTATAGAGATGAGTACCTTATAAATAAACTCACTAAGTTTTCTTTATTAAAATACTCTAAGATAGAAGCACCTACTAATCTATATATTACTGCCTTATTCCTGACTATTAAATACAAAGGAGTCCCTTACCCTATAGCAGCAGTATTTCCAAGGCATAAATATTTCTTAATTATAATAACATATCCTATAGTACCCAGGTATTCATATGTATAGTTTTACTTAATTATTTCACTATAAAAAAGGTAACCTTAAGGAAAAGTAAGGAGAAAAAGCTCCATATTAAAGGAAATCATTCATAATATTTCATGCTTGAAGCCTAACTATTTATTATATAAAGCTATCTAAGGACCTATACTTTCATACAGATACAAATAGTTTATAACAATATTTCCTGTAACAACGATAGGGTGTTACTACTTACAGTCTTTGTGGGGTATAATACCAAATATCCCCTTATAAATAAGTTAGTATAGATTAATAAAGGCTTAAGTAAGATACTAGCTTTTCTATAAAGAAGGCTAGTTACCTTTAGGGAGTACATAAGTAAACGCCTAATAACTCGATCAAGTCTAGTAGAGTCTTTCATGAAAGTATCTTTACCCTTCCGTTTATAAATACGACTCTATATTATTAGCACTTGTCCTTTTTAAATTCTTTTGCTATGATATATTAAGTAATAGAACATGCCTTACTAACTATAAATATATATAATAATTTACTACAAATCTTATTTGCACAAACTTTCTTCATAAAATATCGCACTTGAAAGGGTTCTTACAGGAGCGCAGTATCATTAGTATCTCTAGGATTTGTTTTTCTAAAGGAGTCTTTAGGATTATCTTTAGAATCTCTACTATTAATAAATTATAATACATAAAATCCGAGTATAAAATTCTAACACCCAAGATTTATAGGGAACGCTCTCCTAATATATTATATAATGAAGAGTGCAGTAATAGACTATTTTAAATGCAAGGGTATAATACCTAGTTACTAAGGAGATAATTCCTCTTAGTTAGCTCTAGTTTTTAATAATACAAGAATGAGTTCTTATAGTGCCATAAAGGTACGCAATCTTTAAGTAAGGGTAAACCTAAGGTAGAATATATTTGAATATATGCCTTGTACTAGAGCTTTAAATTACTCTATAATAGTGTTTTACTCTTTTTAATCATATAGAATATTTAGGGGTAATGTCTTAGTCCTTTATTAGATATAAGTAAATGCTAGAGCAAAGCGTGCGTATATAAAGGTTACACACTTCTCTATAAAATGCATAAAATAAGATAGTACTACTCTCCTATAATAAGGCGCCTACTTCTTTAAGAGTTAATAACGAGCGAGGTATTCTAGGCTCTTCTCTTCTAATCTATTAAGGGCGATTAATAGGTACTTCTATTAGTTTTTAACATATTTATAAACTAATTATTCATTTAATAAAGGGGTATTATTATAGTAAGAGCGCTTCCAAGGAGTATTTCAAGTATAATATAACGCGCATGTATAATTTTCTTTATCTACAACCTTTTAATAATTAAAAAGTAATAGGAGAAGAGTGTTTTACTTAACATAAATAGGCAATTCTTTCTATTGTAAAGGCATAAGTTATATTAGTTAGTGTTCTCTTAGATTAGAAATGTAAAAAATTATATTATTTTATGTAGTTAATAAAGAGTAAAGCATATAGTCTTTTATAGATTTTATAAGTAATCTAATCCCTGTTATTTAAGGAGCATCAGTAGCATATTCTCTTTACTTGGGCAAAACTCTCTTACTAATAAGACAGAGCAATTCCTAATTCTTTACTGAATACTAACTTTAGTTTAGCAATTTACATGTCCTAAATTATAGTATAGATAAAAGACATAGCATATACTCTACAAGGTGAATGAGAACAAGTTTTTTTACCTTCTATGAAAGGGCCTGCTTTTCTTCCAGAAAATATTGTTTACAAAAGCACAATATTGGAATTGGATAAATTTAACTTTATAGCTACGAAGTACTTTCTTAATTTATTAAAAAAGCTTGTAAGGGTATATATAAGACTATACACTACTAAGTTCTCTCACAATATATATAGTGGTGTATTTACGGAAGACTTCTCTATTACGAAGAGAAGACATATATGCGCTGACTTACATAACTCCCTAGTTATTATAATTTCTTCGTTATTTTCTATCTAATTTATACATGACCCTCGTTTCTTGTATTTTCTAGAGTTCTTTCTAGAAGGCTTCTATTATATAAATGTATACCCTTTTTGAAAAGATGCATTTTAGGTGTATACAAGAACTACCTAGGTAGTTCTGCAAATACATAAGTGAATGCGTTGTAGTAAAAGCCTATTATATTTCATTAGAGTTGTTTTTTAATCTTGCCAATACTTCTAATTTACTCGTAATTCCCTTGTATTTGGTTATACAAATAGGAGTATGCTGCTTTTCTTAAACTGCTCTTTTTGTGTAGTAACTACCAAGCATATCCTATAGCGTTCGTCTAGAATGTATACTGCCTTTGATGTAGTAATGAATAGTATACTTATACCCACTTCTATACAAAAGTCTTACTCTAGAAATACGAATACTTTGTACGTTTCTAACATGAAATGAAATACCTACTATCAGCATTTTGATGAAATTCTATATAAATAAGTTTTATACTATTATACTACTAAAACACGAGATAAAGATTTAAATTTAAAGTATCCTGATATGTGTAAATCAAGACAGCCCAAGAATAATGATATAGATTAGATAATAAGAACATGGGTGTAGGGCGCATACAGCGGAATAAGATAGAAAATGACTAGTTGTACGTACTAATAAAAGTAAGAAGTTGTACTGTTTGATCCAGCACATAGTAAGAGCTTATATAGAAAAATATACCAAAGGGTGTAAATCCTTAAAGTAAATATAATAGGTATTACTCTTATTATAATATATTACATATAGGTTAGTCTATGCGCATGGTATGCTCGCTCATGATGGATTCATTCTTATATATATATTTATATAAATGTGAGTATATGGCATCGCAGAATAGAATACTACACTTCTCTGTAAAGAGCTATCCAACAAGCAAGAATCCGCGTTTACCTTATCGATCTATTCTCATCACTAAGCATAAGGATTCCATGACCAAGAAAAAGAGGGAGTGTCTCGCCTTATATACACTTTATTATAGATTTCTTAATAATTCTAGGGATAGATTTTGCCCTTGCAAGATTTGCCTTTAACTTATCATCATCAGGATCTAGTATAGTCTTTATATTTCAAAAAAGATGTAAATTTTATTCATATACTATGATTAAGCTTTATTAAGGACACAGATAAATTAGTTACGCAACAAGCAACCTACTGGGTGTGTTATACTTTTCCGTATTTTATCCATGTAGTAGAGGGGATCTCGTGTCTAACTCTTATGTTTTACTAAGACATTATAGAAAAAATTGTTGCCTGATGAAAGTTCTTATAGGTAACACTTAAAAGGTAACATAAGTAAAATAACTGGGTAAGTTAGTCTTCCATAGAAGTAAATATTAAATAAATTACTGTGGACCTTTACAAATAATTAGTTGGCGAGCTTAAGCAAAATGACGTAAAGACAGAGGGTACTCTATTTCACAATGATTCCTATCGAATAGATGTATACTATATTATTTTATACTATACCATCTTAAGTCTTATAACTATACATACATTATTGATCTTCTTGTTAATATAGTTAGCCATAGTAACCATGTATGTATCAACCATATTATTATAATAAATATAAATGAAAATCAACTAACTAACTTTTGGTTTTATAACTACTAAGTAGTAAATCATGAATGCATACTTTTCACGTGGACTTCACTTGTGAAGAATAGTAGGTAATTAAGTATTAGATGAAATGTTTTAGCCTAAACAAGGAGTAAACCTACATTAATGAATAGTAGATTGTTGTGAGCAAAGAATATTAAAAATTTAGTGCTTTGAATATAAGAAGTAAAGAGAGCAACACCCAGTTTGTTATGAAACATACTTGAATTAGGACTTAGGAAATTATGAAAAAAACCAAGACATACCTCGAATATAGAAAAGAAAATAGGGTGCACTCTTGTAGTGATAGAATGGGTTTAGGCCTTAATAAAGTATAGACCGAACTATAATAATATAGTATTAAGTGTAGTCATATCGAGAACAACGTATCTAGTAGATGCCATCTTTCCTGAAATTTTAGACCTTAGATTGCTGGATCTTCTAACATGCTTACAAATAATAAAGAGTACAGTTTAAATTAAATACTAAGATTAAAAAATTTGTTTACTACAAAAAGGAGATACGTATCTAACTAAGGATGAAAACACTCAATACAACAGCTATAGGTATAATATACAACACAGAGTCTTACAAATCATATGAACCAGCAATAGTATATACAATTCGTAGTTTTTTCGGGCTTATATAAGTTATATTTAATAAAAATTCTTTCGTCTACCTACCTTTTATGTTAACTTTTGGTACAAGACGCACAAAGCACATATAGTCCACGAGTCTTCCTTCTAGAAAGATTTATTATCCTTCCTATTCTGTTTTGTTTTTAGTGTTACCACACGGCTTTCATACTACTGGGCGTTTTAGTTACTAGTATAATTAATATTAAAACCCTTACCAATAGCTAAGGTTAGGTGCAATACGTGGAGTGTTTTAAATAATTTCGAGATAACACGTATAACATTGTATAATGTAGTTTATAGTGTAAATAACTCAACAATGGATTTATTCATATCCAGTACATTGTCATCGAGTAAGCACAACCGTATGACTTAAAAAGCACTAGTACTTAAAGCGTGTATAATATTTTTCTATATGGATCTATGTGTGCACGCATAAGACAAAGAAAGGAAACCCCTAAAAATAAAGAAATACTCCTCTATAGGATATTGGTTAGTAAGTAGGCTCTTTTGTGCAATCAATGCAACCTATATATATATGTTCTAATCATTCAAAAGATTTCTTTGCTTAAAATTGACTAGATGCACTCCTCTTTTCACTAGAATAGTATTTTGTCTTATTGGTCTTAAGAAATCGTTGTTATGCCCGTACCAATAAAGACACTTGGAGATGAAGAAATATTTATTCTAGAACTTCTTTCTTTGAAACCTATACAAGTATAGGAATAACTCTTTGCTAGTACTAGAAACATATGTATTTTGTGTAGAAATATAAAAAAGTTAGGAAATAGGGATCTTTTATTTATTTACTATGCTTTCTACTTACTAACTGTATGCTGTATGACATTATTACAACAAAAGTCTAACAAAAAAGAGCAGCCTAGCTCACTCACATTATAGAATAGCTAAATCCACTAAGACAAAACAGTATAGTATATGCTTTGAACTTCGTTTAATCACTTATTCTTTTAGAGAATTCTTAGATCTTTTGTGGTACTATGGTTTCAATTCTACGCTAAGGTCTTATAGACTTCTCTAAAAAAATCCTTTGAACTACGAAGGTAGAATACAATTTTGGGGCTAGACTCAAGTCTTCTTCTGTAATCTCTATTTTTTCTATAGTTATTTTTTTGTACTAACTTTTCTAAAGATTTAGCCCACTCTGGGAAGAATTACTATATTACTTACTAAAAAAAAGGAAACAATATTTAAGAAAATGCTTAATACTGAGCGCTAGAGTATTCTAAATTAAACCGTAGGTAGTGTTCATAATCTCACTTTAGAAAATACGCAAGTTACTGTAGTTTTGATGATTGTAGCTGTCGTAGGGTATCTCGCCTTGTTAGCATTGTAATTTAGAGTAAGTGTTGTGCCCTAAAGGAAGCAATGACAAAGACCTGTGCAGTGTCTACGTTGTAAGATAGGAGTCTATGGGCCCCTCCTGAAAGGACTAACCTTGGTGAATGTTAGTTGGTGGTAGTGACAAGGGCCTATAGTACTACATCGTGGTAGGTAAGACTGCCCCTAGTCAGGATGGCACTTCCTCAGTTGTTAGTAGCGAAAGCAAGGCATGGACATCTAAAGAGCACAGTGGTTCTTCGTTGAACAGGAAGGAAGCGTCTGCTTTACTTTTAGTTTGGTAAGTAGACCAGGGGCATCACAGGGCCGCAGCATTATGCTGAAGGTTAGTTTGGGTCAAGTACCCGAGGAACCATACAACATGTTGCCTACGAAAAAGCTCTGATCATTTTGTGTCTGATGAATGCGTGTATCTATTTTTCATCGTGTGGGGTTAGGTAGCAATAAGGGTGTTTGCATACTCTGGCGAGGGCACTGCGAAAACCAGACAATGCGGCAAGCGACAAGCGGTAAGTAGGAATGAACATGCTATGCTGTTAACCACGAGCAAGCTTATTAGTAGACTATCATGGCTAGTCTTGCTTGTGGGTCGGGCATGCTGTAGGCAGAGTGAGCTTGGCTGTTCGTTACTACTTTACTAGGAAGGTCCAGTCCTTTCAGAAAGCAAGAAAGGCAGGAAGAGAGCTGTACCAGAAGTCACGTTGGCATGAGTAATCAAGTGTTGTTAGTTGTACCCCTGGGAGTCAACTCATGAGCAAGTCTCAATCAATGTCTCTATATAATATACGTACACACTATCGCTAAATTTATGACAAAAAACAAAGATCCCTTACAATGCTTAGGCATACATGTACAAACACATAGTCTATAGATTTCCAAGAAGGAAAACCATCCTGCACCCCATACTAAGAATTTTACAAGGAATGGTCTAGCTTAAAATACAACTAGGAGTCTATTTATTATTTCCAAAAGAACTTACACAAGGACATATAGAGCAATAAAGGTATAAGTAAATAAATGTGAGTAGTGCGTTAAAAAAATGTATTATATATAGCTTAGAGAAAAGTTAATGCGTACTTATAATGAAATAGTATTCTGGTGCTAGGTAATCCTATTTTTTGGTGTATTCACGGCTTAGGATGGCATGTTCTCCATGTACGCTACGTTATGTACTAGGTATTTCAATGTCGTTTCCTCTAGTATTTACCTCCAATTTAAGTATGAATCAACCTAATAAACATGAAAGAATCTTTACTTGGTGTGCTTGCTAACTTTTCTAGTAATAAAATAGAGAATAAACATTATAAAATAGCTATCTTGCATATAGAACGTATAGAAAAAAGAGAAGTAAGCTTCCTATAATTGAAAAGTACATCATGGCTGTATTATATACCAATTAAAGTAGATCCTGTATAAGATGCCTTAATATATAGGTTGTTCTTTATAATTTTGTTTCGTACTTACTTTTTACCTTTTGTTACTCTAAATTATACAATTAAGGAGTTTACTCAAAATCTCTTCATACAATGTATTTTTAATATTCGGTTATATTAGGAATCTTTCTGTAAATTTATATGACCCACCAGATAACAACTCCCTGCGCTAACACCATGCTTATAAGTAAAAAAAAACACACACTGCTCTATCTAGACAAAAGGGGGGAATGCTCTCAATTGTATTAGCGTTGCATTTAGTTGCATCCTATCTTTTTGGAATCCAATATAGAGTTCTTTACTGACCTACATTGGTTTAGCGTTTGTGCATACGACGTAAACAATTTCCAGGAAGTACAGCATAGCTTAACCTTAGGATTAGGCTTTCATTTCTAATTGACCCATTCTAATAAAAATGCGTGTTCTATGCTCCATTCTCTTTACTTAAAACCAGACTTTGCAAACCATAAATAAATATCTATATATAGCTTTACAGCATTGCTCTAATGTAGCTTGCTTGTTCTTATTATATTAAATCGAAACTTAAGCAAATGTAGTCGATACGTGTACGCTAAATAGAAAGGACTCTACCTTAGTGTTACGTGAATTACTGTATTCCGGAGATAGCTAATTTCTGGTGTGCAATAAATCTTAAACGACACTTCCTTATTATGTGGGATTAAGTATAAGATATGGCACTACCCCTTTGAGTTATTATTTATAAAGAAGTTATAGTGTATGTAAGTTTAACACTTGTAACATTTGTTAAAATACTACTAGAGTTAGGCAAACATAAAAGAAAAGATAAAGTAGAAGTACACTAAGTAAAAGCAACATCTTTTTCGTAGGCACCTATCTTATATTTAGTACTTAATGTAATACTTAGTTAAAATGAATAATTCAAAAAGAGATTACTAATAAAAATAAAAGTCTCTTCATAAACTATACTATTCCTTTATTCTCCTTTTTATTATCTTATAGAGAGAAACATTCTCTTCGAGTTTCTGCTGCATGTGAGAAACGTATGACTAACATAAGTAAGAGTCTGTAAGGAATAACTATAGTAGTAGAGTGATTTTTACCCCAGAAATTAGGTATATCAGGTGCATTAAGTAAAAAAAAGGAAAGCTTTATTTATACCTTCTTATATGACGGAGAGTAACCCGCTTAGGATTGTATAAAATTGTGAGAACACAAAAAACTACTTACTATAACAAGAAAAGGATATTTTTTTTAGGTAAATGTAAAAAGTTAAGTAAGACCCAGCATGTTAGTAGAAGAAATTATTCCGCCCGATTTATTCAATATCCTAACGATGTTTTTATGTTCTAAATAAAAATTACCTGCACCCCCAGGTAGGCCTATGAAATTGTTATTCTTAATTAAAAGCACTTTCTTACAGGTGTACTTCCATATTTTTTATTTGTAGTTCATTAAGAGACACTTAAATATTTATATAGAAAGAGAGACTTGTACTTAGTAGGTAATCCTCACGCATTATATATTAGAGAAGGACTCCTTACTTTTATGACTCAAACATTATTCTAGTTACCTATAGAAAGACTCCGCCCTTTTTACTTAACCACATAGTGTAAGATTTTATAGAGAGGGTATTCTTAGTGAAGATGCCTTAGTACAAGATATAAGATAGCTCTCTTTTACACTTAATATAAAGATAGGAGGGGAGCGTAAGTACTATGTACTCTATTTTCTAAATATGAAAGGTGCTAAGAACTCAAATCTTGCCCTATAATTAGTATACATAAAAGCTTTTTTTAAGCTTTTTAAAGGAATCCTGCCATTAAATAAGATAAAAGGTGTAGCCCTAGATTATATAGTTAATAAAAAAGAAAGGGTAGGCTCTTAATATGTTCCTTTATACAACACTAACTATAAGTTCTAGCCTTAACATATAAATATATTCTATCAAAAAGGGGTCATACTTAATCTATCTTAAGTACTTGGTGAAACTAGAGCGCGTTTTAAGAATAAGAAATAGGATAAACTCGCTACAGGAAGACGTAACTCGTGTATATTTATATGGCAACTACCTATTATTTATACTCATATTATGAGAGTTTACTTACTATACTTAAGAAGAGCCTAGTACTAGAGCATAATGATTGGGCCCTTCTTCTTTTTTTTTTTTTAGAGAAAGAGAATATACTCCTATAGATACTAGTTACAAAAAGGTGTACCTTATCTAGTACTACTCTATATTAATAGATAAGGGAAAATACTCTTTATAAATCTAGCAGTACTGAAATTAGGTATTCTTAGAATAAAGTAAGGGAATACTTAAATACTTTATTTTCTTTATAAGAAAGCGTACTCTAGAGAATTACTTAAGTATTAATAATTTATAGTTAATATAAGTTACAATCCCCTGTGTAATTAACTAAGAGTACCTAATCTCCTTTACATTCTTTTATCTTATAGCTATAGAAGGGAGAGGGCTCCTTATATCTTATACTTTTTTAAATAGCTCGAACTTTGGTGTAGGGAGTAGTAAGCCTTTCTTTGTTGTCGTAATGTATACTTTTTAAGCTATATTTCTTTATGTCTTATAATTGCTTAGTACTAAATATCTTTACCATATATATAAGCTCCTTTTTTAAATATTGCTTGCGCAAAGATATGAGCAGCGTACTAACCATACTATATAATCGTCCTATAAGGAAAGAAAGGGAAATATCTCCTTCTTTATTCTCCTAAATAATATGAGTAGTCAAGGCATATACTTTCTTCTATATTTTATAAAATAATTATGACTTTCTTAGGTTTTTTTGATAAATAAATTGCTCTCTAGTTTTAGTAAGATAGCGCCACTAGACCCTATAAAGAAAGAGGTTAAGTATTCCCTTTTAACAAATACTCGCTAGAGTTATATCATTACCATATAGGAGAAAGGAAGAGACTCGCTCCTTACTACAATCTTATATATTATAAAGCACGCTTAAGTATTATAGAAGAGCTACCTTTGCTCTTATGGATTAAATATAAGTATATTTAGGAGCTAATTCTATAACTAACTTTTACTAAAGTATGTTAGGTATTAAGGTGCACTCTTTTAGGACAAGTGTTTGTATCATATTTATAAGTAAAGATCTTTATGTAATCAAGCAGAAGTAATAAGCTCTATAAGTAAGAGAGTATTTCTCTTTATACCTATAAGACAAAGTATAGGGTTAATTCATAGCTCCCTATTACTATTAATAAAGTGTAAGTGCTTATTTCTCGTATACTCTTTATAATTGAGCTCTTAACAAATACTTTATTTTATTGAGAGAGATACCATTCTAGACAGCAACAACATTCTTCATAAAAAAAATATTCCAATTCGGTTAAATGCCTCAATGAATTACTTTCAAAGTCAAAGAAAAAGAGCCTCCCAATTATTCTATAATCTCATTTTAATTTTTATGACTACGTCTTATAGCTGAGGACTTCTTCCCTTTTCTTATTTTTATGTTGTGTTATTTACCTCGAGTCTATTTCTGTAGAAAACATATCTTTTCTTTGGTTGAGAACTTGGATGGGGAGATTCTATTTAATCCTCTTTTTATTGTTTTGAATAACTTATTTTTGAAGTAAGTGTACTTTGAATAATTTTCACATCTCTTTATCCAATGATATTTATTTACTTTTCTTACTATATCTTATATCGTAGTGATAGTTAATTACGCTATCTATTTCCTTACTTTACTAGAAAGGGATTGGAAGTCGAAGGATGTCCAAAGTCTATTTCAAGATTTCTTATTTGTATGTAGTATTTACTAGTACGCGGTATGACAATTAGAAAAGTATTTGCTCCTTCACTTTCTTTCGCCTGTAGTAGAAATTCCATTTGTTTTTGTCTACATTTTTATGATCTATATAATATTTCTATTGGCAATGCTTCAACATGTGCATGTAAGTCTGTCTAAGAATACATTGTAAGATAAATTTTCTTCTTGTCCGTGAAAAATATATGCTCGTACAGGTCTAGATAGAAGGAAGAGATAGAATGAATGTTATGTGCCTATTCTTTTTGCCTCGAAGTTGGAATTTAGGAAGTATGTCTCTACTAGATAAAGTAACCAAATTTCTTATTTATTTTAGCTTAGAACTTTGTACTTGAATTCGAATTGATCTAGAACCCTTTTGCTTAGTAATTTGTTATACTTCGGCTGAAAAGAGGACAAAAAAACACGAAATGAAATGCCTAAATTTGAAGAAAAAATATTCAAGAAAAGAAGGCATTTCCTATAGAAATCTATGAATGTTTACATACACAATAAAAAAAAATGATTTAGAAGATTCTTTTTCTGCCTTTTTAATATTCTATAATATGTATTTATATAAATATGTTCTTATACTCTCTTACTCTCGACCGCTGTCTAATTGGTTCATTGGTGTTGAGCCAAGGAATCCAAGAAAAATAGGAAAAGAAATGAATGTATTATTGCAGGGAAGGGATGTGTTATCTACTCTTCCGTTTTATATGTCTATCTCTCTTTCTTACTAGCTTTCCTGCCTGCCAATAAGAAATAGTTAATATGCTCTTCTTTAGACTTGTTGTATTTGTTCTAACTTCTCCACAGCATGCTTTAAATAGATTCTAAAAGTTCTATATGATACGCCAATTACGTAATTCAGAAGATAGGAAGAAAGAAGAAGCAAAGAGGACTAAGAAGTATTTCTCTCTAACCTTTACTTTTTGTTATTTATTAAGTTATTAGTTATGCATTGTTTTTTTTCTTCTGCATAATATCTACTCTTGGATTGGATCTACTAGATATTCTCTTTTGCTGTATTTTTTTCTTTCCTCTTATGGAATATAGAGAGTGCTTTTAATATGGATGATATAGATCCCAACAACTTTTATTAGATATACATTGGAAAAACAATAGGATATAGAACCGGATAAAAGGATAAAGAATGAGTTAGAGTTGTTTGTCTTCTACCTCTAATCTAATATGTATTTTAAAAAAGAGCTAGGTCTAAATATTTTCTATATATGTTATATGTTGTTGCCTTGTCTTTGATTTCTTTTTCTATTTATTATTATGTGGTCGAGACTTTCGTTGTATAGGATTTATTGATGTCTTGCCAGCTACTTCTACCTTAACTAACAGTTCTCTTCTTAGACACTCTAAGGATCCTTTATTTTGTTGGTGTTCTCTTCTAAGTTTCATTATTTATAACGGAGGCAGTTTTCGTATTCGTACTCTTTTTTTCTCTGGCTACATCGACTCTGGTTTTGTTTGCTTCTTTAATGATATGTATATGGTACTGTGGATTATCGGATATTTACTACCAGTTGCTTATATATTTCATTAATTCCTTTCTATAAACTTAGTTTGTATTTACACCAACACTAGGTGCCTCTTCTCTTTATTATTTATTTTCTCTTTAGTCACATTTGTTTGTTGATCCCGGAGCTTTTTTGATATCCTAACTATTCTCTTCTAGGGTTTTTTATGTCTTGAATCTAGTCTATCCTGCTTTTATTCCATACTTTTCCACCTTTAGTTTAGACATACGAGGCAGAGGGTTACTACACACAAATCCTATATTTACCTAATAGTTAAGTTATTTAGTCAACCTTGGTACCATGGCATTACTTCTACGCGTATTAGGACAAAGTAATAGTTTTAGAATTCAGAGTTCTAACGTCTTTCTATTTGTTGTTTGTTGTATTTCTATGAATCAATGAGATCTATACGGCTCCGCGGAAATTTGGATTTATAGGATCTATGGCAAATAAATTCTGCTCGTATTTAGTACAACAAATAGGAAGTGATATTCAGAGCATAAACAATGGATAAAATATTTATTCATTATAGCTTGTCTACTTACTTCTAACACCTTAATTTTTGGAAAATGAATCGAGTTTGCATTCTCTCTTTGAAAACACGAAAATATAGCCAAAACGAGTTCTTTTTTAAGAATTTCCAACACTTTTTACGGGTCGAAGTAGGGTATACCAAATTTAGCTAATAGCTCCATCTCATTTTACAAAAACTCATTGCTCAATATAGTCAAAAGAAAGAAATCCAGATCAATTCTCAGAAATCTGATACTTTTCATATAGGACAAAGTATGTATTTCATTTTTTTACTAAGGGACTATTATACTTTTTAGTAAAATCGATGCTCATAAGCAGTCAAAGTGAGTAAATGCCTTTCTAAGTGAAAAGTTGTCTGAAATTAGGAAAGTCGAGTAGTCGCTAAGGTAAAAAGTATGTCGGATAATAAATAATAATATGATCCCACTTATGAATAAGAATAGAGTAAAAAAGAAGAAAACCAAGAACACTGTCAGTTATATCTCTTTTATAAGAGTATAGACACGGCGTAGGAATATATATATAAAGATGAAAGATAAATTAGGTATCTTTTGCTTTTATCCCAGCTACTAAGATGTAATATACATGGTATCCTCCGCGAAGACGACCTGGATGATAGACTACAAGTACAATTTCCTATAATCCAATTTAACGCAGTAAAGAGCAAGGGCGCTAAATCAATCAAAAGAAAAAAGAGGTAGAACTATATTTGTATTGTAACAATCTTTGTAGTCAAGTATTAAGTAGGCTTACATAGTAATGGATGGAGAACTTCTAAAAGTAGGTATCTTCTTCTCTGATTTGGTCTTGATAGAGAAGAAGTATAAGAGGAAATGCTGTAGGTCAAGGGAGGAAGACTAGCAGTCCTAAATATAAGCAATTGTAATGGTAAATTAAAAAAAGTAAGATGTAAATTGGAAACGAAAACACGCTTCTTATAGAAACTTTGATGTTGAATAGGGGAAGATACTCGCCAGCAGTACTAAGTCTAAAATAAAATATTAAGTTAATTAATATAGGGTACAGCAAGCTTATTTATTATTTGTTTATATGAGGAGAGAAGAAGATACATTGATTACTCTCTCCTTCTTACTTTTTTCTATTTCCGTTATTCATTCTACATTTCCTTCCGCGTAAGTACTTACTTAGGTATGTGTTATATGTTGACATTGGATCTAAAACAAAAGATTCGACACTTAATCCTTTTCTCTACGCAACTATTTTCAGGGATAGATAACCTATTATCTTTATTTTTCTATCCCTTATTCATAAAAACGATTCTAGACTTGCATCTTACTTTTCTGATACAACATCACATCTTATAACTACTTGTTGGCTTACTCTTTTTTGAAGAACTTCATAAGGAAGAGAAAGGATCTATGCTTCGTTTGTTGGGTATTTGGATAAAATAATATATAAGTACTTGGTTACTTTGATTTTGGTACATACAAAAAGGAGTCGGGCGTTGCAACAGGGGTACTCGTTTCTGATGCTCGTTATCTTGTTGCGGGTTAAGTAGTTATCTTCTGATTCTAGATTTCCTCTGCTACCCCATCAATTGTGTATAAATCTCTTAGTCTTTAGACTTGCCGGTTTCATGTATCGGGAGGCGGCTAGTACACCTTAAGAGCTACTTTAGTAATATAAAGTACAAATTATTTAGTATATCTAAAATAACTCTTACAGCAAATAAGCTAGTAATAAACTAGTTAAGAAGGAGATTTCTCAAGCTAGTATTTACTCACGAGTCATAGGTCCCCTACACTGTCCTTAGTAAAATAAGTGCTTCCTTATTCCGTTACTAACATATATATATATATGAGCGCGCAATTGCTCGCCTATATAAATAAGATTTATATTATACCCTACAAATGGAGATAATAGTACTTCCCTTTTATACGCGAGAGAAAATACTGACACAAGCTATTAAGACATAAATTATATTAATGAAAGCATAACTACTTTCAGTATATTTAATAAAAAATTAGATAATAAACATAGTATAATCTAGAACCCTCTACTCACCCTTGTCACCTTTGACAAGCTAAAGTTTGTGTGTAGAATAAATGTTCAGTTCTTCCGCGTTTTACTGTGGTAATTGATATATGGATCGCCCCCTAACCTTTCTAACAAGGTACTATATTATTTCCTTGTTAAAAAAAACCAGAGTTTTCTCTTTTACCGAAACTACGAGAAGAAGTGTACTACTCGACAATTCCCTTTAGTTGAGTTTTTAATATTTTGGGTTAATGGGATCTTTCTGTGAAAATGAAGTCTCTTAATAATACTAAGTAGGTGAGTCGACGAGGGCTGCATGTGTCTCTTATAAGTTGAGATTATATGTGTATCTTTTTACGTGCATTTTAAAAAAGAATTCACCATTGTTAGGATACAATCTGTTTTTCTTACAAGTAGCGCGCTAAGTAGTTATTTAGTTAGGAACGAGCTCCACTCCCTTTTACAAATCAATACCTAATCTAATAGAGGAGTTATACCCAAGAAACCTACGAGATTTATTATACATTTTCCAGAACTATCCTTTCAATACGAGTAGAGTGAATTCCTTTCTAAGAATCTCTAGAACAATTTTTTCTTACCCGATCCTATTTTTTATCGAAGTCTAATTAACATAACAAAGCCAAACTCCTTTTTTTGACAAAAAATACAAAAGGTAAAGCATACCAACAAATAAATTCCAGAGTAGGAAAAAGCAAATTAATTCATTATGTATCTAACATAAGCCGTCCTCCTTGTAAAGTCTTTTATATAGTTTTATGTGAAATCTATTTATCTAATCTACTAAAAATATAATTTTGTCTATTTTAGATTCAAGGATCTTGCTGTGTTATCTAGAAGATTGGTGTGAATCTAATTTTCCTTTATCTTCTTGGTATGCACTAAAGTAGAACTCTATCTATATTTGTATTATGCTTTGGTTTTGGGACTGTTGTAAGCTTACGATTTTCCGGGCGTTTGTTTCTAATCTTACATTATAGGCATGTACATAAAAAGAAAGACAGGGAGATTAAAGGAAGAGAAAATGCTAGGTAATAAATAGTTCTTAATTTAAAAAGTATGGAAATGGTTATTCTGAGTGAATACAGTTGTAAGTGGTCCCGTGAACTAACTAAATAAGAACTTTTAATAAATAATATGTTTTATTATCTCTACTGTGCAAAATACTTATACTTAAATAGGATATAGAGAATACTGCATATATGGTTAAGAATGCAATTTGTTGGAAATTCACTCTTCTAATCTCTGCTCTCTTGTAATCCTGAGCGAGTAATGTAAGATTAGTGGTCTTTCTCCAACAGATCGGGTAAGTCTAGGTTATTCTTATTATCTTTCTTCCAAATTTCTGTAGAATCACGATATTATAAAAGCTTCCTAGTTTTTTACCAGAAAGGATTTCCACAAATTGTGCTACAGGAAGTTAGTTACATTATATACAGCAACCATTCCTATACTATTCCTTTTTATAAGCTAAGACAGCAAGTGTATACTTCAAAAAAATACTAGATCAACCAAACTCAACTGTTGGAAAAAGAAGTTTCTTTTCGCTATGACTTATCTATTTTATACATTCCAAGTGTACCAAAAGCTCCTCGAGGCATCATATATAAAGAAAGAGATATAGAATATGTCTTGTCCTAGATTACTAGATCAATTATACATACTTAGAGGAAAACATTTTCTTTCGGGGATAGTACTTTTTATCGAGTAGAATGGTGTACAGATTGTTATATCTGTAAGTTTGGTTGACGTCTATAACTGTGCAACTATTTTTCTAGCTATAGGTGAGTGACGAGGTAAGAAAGCTAGATATAAGGTATGGTATAAGGCAATCCTTCGCCTGTTACTACTCGTACGTTGTTAGCCTTTGCTTGATATATCTCTTTTTCTGTTCTCGATTTTCTATAATTGGCTATTGTTGTAAAGTAAATAATTAGATCTCCCTTTGATATAGATTTGGTATAGAGTAGTAGAATGCTTTATGAAAAAGAAAGAAGGAATCTTACTCCGATCTCGTGTCTTCTCTTTCTGCTTGAGAAGACTTACAGAGCTAGTCCCCCATGATAAATAATAATTGGTGTTAGGAATCACTTTTTTCTCCTCTTCTTAGGTACGTACCCTTTTTCTTTGAGCAATTTTTGTATTTGTAATCATTGCTGAGTCTTTGAAATACCTATGCTGTTTGTTCTTTGTAGTTAGATAAAATAGAAATGCGTGGTTATATAATCGGGTATTTCTTGAGATATTTTGGAAGGCTTACTATAGGTCATGGATTATTTAGGTATTCCCTTTTTTCTTGTTTGGTAATAGTTCTCACTTTTTGGAGGGGTTGTCGAATATCATCTATAACTAAAAGAAAAGGTGTTATTATTTCCATTTGATCAAGGATCTAATTACTACTCACTATCTGCTCTTTCTTTTATTTCTGTTACTGTCTTCTTGTATCTCTATCTAGGATTTATGTTCTTTCTTGATCTATGTTTTTTTGGTCTTCCATTATCTTTGTTGGTTGTTCTAAAAAAGTATCTTCGGTGGTATAAATTAAATATAGGCTTTCCTCCTTAACAACTAGTTTTTATTGCCAAAACAGAAATGAAATAAGGCGTTCTTTTGACTACTACCAACTTCTCTCTCTTTGCCCTTGGCGAGCTAATAACCTCTCTTTATTTTATTATCCAATCCATGAACCAAAAGTGTTACAAGATTACATAACTTCCCGTATTATATATATATATTAGGAAACCCATTTCTCACTCTGGCCCTACACCCAATAACAACTTTCTTAGATTTAGATATAACTGTGAGTGAATACCATGAATACAAAGAATTTTATAATATGATAAAAGGAAATACTGCATATTAATATTTATAAGATACACCATATAGAATATGTCCCGCGTGGAGTAAATTATATATATATATAATTCTTCATAATTATGAATACCTAGTTCTAGTTAGTAAATAGATTTCTTATATAAGTTTACAAGTTTCGGAGATTCCGGGGTTTATTATTTCGCAAATAAGGAGGACTACCTCATTTTCTTTCTGTTTACAAAGGGTACCTTTATACCTATACATATATACAAATTTATAGATTCCGTCCTGAAAGATCAACTAATATATGTAAGCGAAATAGAGTAAGGGTTATAAATCGATTTTAGCAAGACATTTTTCCTATCTCGTTTCGTTTCTATCGAGGGATCACTCCACTTAGAAGCGAGGTAAATAAAAAGGTTCACTTTTTATTGGTATAAAAAAGAATTTTATATAGGTAATTGCTCCTTTCTCCGAAGCCTTTTAGTATTCGTTTAGTATATAAAGAACTCGCACCGACAATACTGTTCAATTCAATAGCCTGTAAATTATTATATACTGGGTCGACATTGAATCTCTGCTATTAGCTATACCACCTTTTACCAATAGAAGCAAAGAAGTCTCTAAATCGAGTGTAAGTCATTTCTATAGATAGTAGGTATATAATCAAAATATCGACGTTGCATGTATCTAACTACCGACTCTATTATTAGAATTATACTAGCTTCACTTAATAATCCAATTATATAGCACTTTTGCTGTTAATAAATACTCCCCTGTAAGTCATATCCATATAAATAAGGGAAGAGCAAGGCATACACATAAATAACTACGAATCCATACCATAAGATACCATAAGGAGAAAGACTTACTCCTATTCATAGAATTTATCTAAAAGCTCTGGAATAAGTAATAGAGAAAAGAAATACAACGAATAAGATGAATGCAGTATAAATGTTTACGCCGGGAAAGAAAAGGGATCACATTGATATTATTAATAATTTGCGGGTAAGTCCAGGCCGTGTATGTAAGTTGCAAAGTGTCCTATAATCTATAAATACTTGGAAGTATGTTCTGGCCCAAGCCTGTGTGTGTGAGGAATATTGCATTTACTTAGTACTATTGTGTATACTTAGTATTTATAATAGTCAGGAAGAATAGGATTACGAGTTAGTTATACTTCATTATTAGTACCTTAAAAAATTCTTACGCTATGAGACCTAATCATTATCCATTTAAGATATTATAGAATTGTATAATTTGTACTATTACAGTAAGAGAGTGTTTGTTCTTTTCTCGCCTTGTATTTATTAAAAAATATTTAATATTATGACATAATGTATCATAGATAACTCACTCCTCATAAAATATATTATACTTAAGAGAGTTTACGCTTAGATAATTATATCTTGGAGAGAAAGGGAGGCTATACTGATAAAATAAAAGAGCGCTCGTTACTCTTTGTACTCTAGAGGAAATAGTATTATACTTTTAAAATATTTATAGCTTAGTTAAGGAATAGGAAGTGTGTATATTACTGTAACTTAATGATTATGTAAACTATACGTATATTATATAAGCCCTTTCTTTATAAACCTTTATTCGGGAAATAGTACTACTCGTATAGGTAAAGCTAACACTTAAGGGCATGGGGGTGAAACTTTCTTAGTCAGAGTTAATAAAGATTTATACTTAATTTTGCAATGATACATGCTTTTAACAAATAATTAAGCATTTGTAAGCTAGTCTTACTTACATATAAAAAAGTATAAGACCTCTCTAGTATATAATTTTAAGGCTCGATTTTTTAATAAAAAGCTATTCTATAGTTAGAAAGGATACCCCGATCTAGTATAAATATCTAATGAAAAGTAAGGGACAGGTAAAGTTTCCTCTCCAATTAAATAAAGGGCAAGAGAGTTGTGTCTATCTTTTAACAAAGTAGTAGGATAAGAAAAGGTTCTCTCTTTAATCACAAAATTTTGCTTTATAAATTTATATGACATGATTTTAGGAAAGTCTTCTCTGCAGAAGTTTTGTACTCTATACTAAGGTATTAAGGGTTGTAGTTCTCTAACAGGTATACTTTTATTTAAGTATTTAAGCTTTGTGTAATATATATATATAATCATATAAGAGATCACTTCTTCAGTTTTCTATTTATACCATGGAGAGTTATTTAAGACTTATAATATTTTAACAATACCCTTTACTTAGTAAGCCATAATTATTTTATTCTAGTTATACATATAAAATAGAGTTAAGAAGGTGCTAGTACTTTCCTTTTAAAATAAAAGAGCTCTCCACTAGTACAAGATAAAGGGCATTTCTCTACCTACGCTTAGTTTTAGGGGGGGATTGCTTAAGATATACTTATAAATTAGAGTTTATACACTTGTTAAAAAGACAGAATATGTAGAGTATTCCCAGCCATGTAGAGAAGGATTCTAGTATTAGAGTTATATATTCGCCTTATATTGATTATTACCTAAACTATTATGCTACAAGAAAAGTTATCCCCTTAAAAATTGCTGCCTAATAAGGGTGTGCCCCATATCTTGTTGTCGATAGATGATTAGTAGCTATATATATATATTATTTGATAAATATTTAACTATGCATACTTCTCTTTCTTAGAATTATAAAATAATGTACTCCTTTATTACCTTACACTTTATAGAGTATCGCGTTTTTATCTTTTTTATAATAAAAAGTCATAAGAAAATACCTCTACCCTTGGAAAATATTGCTTAATAAATTATATGCTTACCCCAAGGAAACTCTATTCTCTTAACTTAAAATTGTAAGATACTAGTTATACAATACTCTTAAGCATTTAGTAAAACTATAAGTGCCTAGTAAGTAACTCTACTATAATTATATAATAATTATAGTATAACTCTCAAATATATTTAGAAAAAGGGAAGGGGTACTCTCTTTTAGTGAGAATGAATAATTGTGTGGCTCTAGTAAGTCATGCTATGGCACTTCTCTAAAGCTAACTTTTAATTATAATAAAGAACGCGTAGTATCTAATTAAGTCACAAAAGTATTTAGAGATTAGTTGTATTTATTATATTAAAAGAGGGAAACTTTTCACTTACACTTTAGAAAGTATAGTCTCTTATATTACGATACTTTAGTAATATAGCTTTCTATTAAAATATTTAAAACTTGATTAGATAAGATCTTTTGCTATTATAATATAAATAATTGGTTGTCCTATAAATGGGGCACTCTCCTTAACTATATTCTTAATATTTTAAGTTATCACATAACTCTATGCTAAGTATAATACCTTAAAGCTCTCTTAATATAAAGTGTATAAAGTAAGTAAAAGATAAGCCTTTCCTTTTCATCATACATAAAAAGGTATAGGGGAGTTTTTCTCTTTACTCTTAGCATACTTTCATAAGTATATAATAAATATTAAGAATACTCAAGTGTGTAAGTGCATCCATTTTCTTTGAGGGCGCCTCTTCTTTTCCTAGAATATTTTAATAAGAGAGCGTAAACACTTTCCCTTTATATAAAAGGGGCTTTCTTAGTACTAGTTAATGATGTACACTTATCCTTGAAGAATTCATTTATGTAAAGAGAGACATTTAGTGTTACATCATTTTATATAAGAATAGCATTCCTTAATCAAGTATACGATACGCTATTTAATAAAAATTAAATGCTTTTTAAGTGCCTCCTCCAAGCATTTATCGTTATAAAACTATAGTAAACAGCTTATCATACTCTGCTGGGATATAGAGAGTATCTTAAATAACTTACGTAAGTCTGTCTTTTAAGGGTCTAATTATATTTCACTATATTAGAGACACCCTATTATTAACTCCTATTAAGAGGGATTTCAACTATACTTATTATTTATAATTATAAGAAGATGTGAGTACTCTTTACTTTTCATAATACAAGGTGTATTCCTTTACTCATTAATAGAGTTGCTATGGAATATATTAATAATAATATCTAATGGTAAAGTATGCCTTTTTCTTTTGCGAGACACGGTAAAAGGAAATCTTTCTGACTTAAGGAAGTAACATAAGTATTATGTGACTTAACTATAGGTAATTAGGTAATAATAAATTGCTGAGTTATAAGGAAAAGTGGTTGTTTCTTTCTATAGTACTAGAATACTTCAGGAAATAAAAATTATTTGTGGTAAAACTATAGCTTAATAATAGGAGGGTAGTCATATTAACTCTCTATAAGATAGCTCTCTTTTCTTACTAGTAATAGATTGCTTAAGTAAGTTAAGATATAATATAAGAAGGGGATGTTTCCTTTATATTTATAGGACTATTACACACTTTATTAGAGTATCCATATTTATAATTTATAGTAAAGAATTAAGACTTCTCCTTTTATTTTATATTATTAAGGGGGAACTCTAGGATAATATTTAAGTGACTTAATTATAAATCTTAAAAAAAAATAGCTTTCTATAAAAAGAAGGCTTATGTCTCTCTTATTAACCTTACAAGTAAGGCTCACAAAGGGAATTTTTCCAATACTTTAATACTAGAGAGTTAAATAATTATATAACGCTTTTTAATAGCTAGTGCGAGTTCTTTCTCAGTCATATTATAAAGTTTCTTATAAGATACCCTATTTAATAATTTAGTCTATGTATAAAACTCCTGATATAAACTATAAGGGTACTTTTCTCTATATTCTTTCTAGAGTAAATTAAAAATATAATAAGGTAAAAAAACTTCATTCTAGTATTAACTTTAGCATAATAAGACTTAAGGAGAAAAAGTACGCAATTAAGTTTTTAAAACTAAATTAAATAAAAAAAATAATTTGATAAATAAAGAATCTTTAAGGATAATATTATACACTAAGGACAAGAAATGTATTCCTCTCCAGTAATCTCTATGAAGATGTTATCGCGGTTAGAGGGTAGAGTAGTTTTGTTTACTAAAGGAGTCTAGTCTATTAAGATACCAGTCTACGGATTACGGGTAAGCTCTCTTTTTATATAAGTGTAGGAAAGTGTATATATAAAAGTCTCTGGTAATTAAGTAAAGTATAAAGGTTAATTAAGTCATTCTTCTATTATTATAAAGAAAGGGCTTATATCTATTAGTTCATATGAAAGAGACTTAAGTAAATTACTAGATAAGAGCCGCTTAACCATTATAGAAGGTGTACGCTTTTGCTATATCTTTACAAGAAACTAGCAGAAGACTTAATTATTAGCTAAGAGTGATGGAGAGTTTTCCCTTCTTTAGCTTCTCTAAAGTTGTACTTAATAAATAAGGAATACTAAGAGTAACTTATTTCTCTGTTAAAGTATACTTTTGCTATAAATTTAATTTGCTACTATGAAATATGTCTTATATATACTTGTATAGGTTTAAACTCTTTTAAAATGGAAAGGTAGGAAAATTAATTACCCATTAAGAGTTAGTAAGGCAGTATTGCTTAAAAAAAGTTCCTACAGTAATTTATAGCGGAAGGATATATATACTCTATTCTTTAACTTCTTACATATGAGGTAAACTCACACCTCTTATAATAATACTGTAACTTTATTAGACTTAATCTCTTGTCCTATAGGGTGTGCACTTTTAGTAATATATTATACTAAATTTATTAGAAAGAAAGTTGCTGCCTTTATTTCGGAATACTGTAAAGGTATTTATATCTAAATACGAGTCCTTTAAGTAAATAAGATGGAATAAGGGAATTTTTCATTGTGACCAAATAAACCAAATCGAAGAAAACTCATACCCACCCATACACAACTATTTAACTGTGCAAGTTAAGCGCTGGATCCACTTTTCTTTATTCATGCCGCAGTCTCTTGTTTGTATTGTTTTCCCCGATGCCGTTATATTCTTTCTTTGCTCTAAATTTTATTCTAATGAAGTTATTCATCTTGAAGTATTCTCTATATATTTTGTTAGATCTTCCCAAACTTCTTCCCCTTTTCCTCACGAAAGCTAAAATTCTATCTAAAGAGTAGGCACTGAGCAATTCCAAACAAAGAAAAAGTATAAAAAGGTAGACTACATACAGGCAGGTTTAAAGCAACTTTAATAAAGACTTAGTTTCTGTATAATAATATACTATGTTGTCTGAAAACACTAAAAAGTTCTCTTATACAAATCAATCTCTTATTTTGCGTTACCATATTTTTAATATTTAGAATAATTGGATATTGACATACTATTGAAAGATAATATTCGAGAGAAGATCTCTTATTATCGAGAGAAAAGACACACTACCTACTTGTTAACTGTCATATTTAGAATTGTGCTCCGAGAACTCAAAGCCCTTTCTTTTATTAGTTATTAGTGCTATATAAGAGGCCGTCCTAAAAGATAGTCAATATCCCTTCCTACAATACAAGAGAAAATACCTGCGAGTAGAGGTCCTTTTTGACATCATCTTAAATAATCGTGTATAATTTTCTATTGTATCCCTCATTCATAAATTCAAAGCTCTATATTGGAAAATAGATTAAAAACGTTTATTGTAAAGACAGATTAGATATACATAATACCTCCCTTTACTATAAGAATTAGTTATAAAGAATAAAAAAGTCTTTATTACCAAGTTGTGTTGAATTTGGAATAATCTTTTTATTAAGTCTTTATTGGAATATTAAAACATACATCATTTGGTAAGCTTAGTTAAGTAAAGAATCAATTGTAAGTAATGCTTTTTCTAAGAATTACTACTATTTACTAGAATTTATATACGTGTAAGAAAGAGAATGTATTCACATATATCTATTGATGTAATAAGTGGGGACTAAGCTAAGAATAATGCCTTCTTACGAGTAAGTTAAGAGAAGTTCATTTTTTTATCTGGGAAATGAGCAAGCAAAGGTCTCTAAATAAATTTGTGTTTGGTAGTAGTTTAGATTAAGAGATGAGTCCGCTAGGTCGAACAACATAGGTTATGTAACAATCAATCTTCCTATAAACTCTCTTTTTTCTAAATATATGTTATGTATGAGACATTTCAATAATGATACTTAAGTCTAGAGGTTTGTATTCTTTCTTTGTATAACTAAACTTTTATCTACCCTTTTCTTCGAAAGTCGTCATTAGTTTAAAAAGTAGTGCATCTATTTTCTTTCACTTAGTATTTCTTTGATATGAGATGTTTTCTTGGATAATTTTGTTTGGGATATACGTGAAAATGAAAAAAGAGGAGTACACCCTATTTTGTTTTATATGAGAACAGAGTTCTAAAAATTCACTCTATAAATGAAATGGAAAATTACGAATACCTTAAATTTATTTTAAATGAAAACCTAGGAAATGGCATTTGGCAATAAATAGTAGGATAGATCTAAAAATAAGACATCATTTACTACCATTTTTTAGAAGCGTAAAAAGTTCTAAGTACTAAATCTTACGTTTACAGATCTTTATGAACATCCATCGTGCATTTGTTTTTTTCGGTGCCTTAAATGTGACATAAAAATTAATATCCTCTTAGTAGAAACTGGTAAGTATTTTCTCTTCTCTATTTTCCTTATAAAACTCTTTATTCTTTATTTATTTTAGTTTTTCGCCCGAAATGTGTTGTATATAAATTGTTATATGTTAAATTTAAAAATTTATTTTCAGTAGTAATGTTAAGTTAGAATTCTCAACTACGAGTATTAATTAGATTTTCTAGGGAGATCCTAGGTTTGAAAATTGACTATTCTTTTTAGAAGGATGGAAGACTTTCTATTTAACTACACGCACAACATTTCTATTTCGATATACGCATATGTAACATTTACGTACAATTCCAATACTATTGTTTGTTAGATTTATTTACTAGGAGAGTTAGAATAAATAAGATTTGTCTTCCACACAACAACAAACACCTTGTTGATACCGCGTGTACTAATAACTCCCTGTGTGTCCAACAAATACAAGCAAGATATGGTACCCAAGAAAACCATTTCCAATAGTAGACACACCAGGACTGGCGATTGTGATACATATGGGGTGAAGGTAAGGAAGGGAAGAAGGCACGACAGTAAGGTGTTGAGCAGTAAAAACAGCAGTGATACCCTTGGCCTAGGGGAGGGGCTAGGTCTGCGTGTGGCAATTATGGTGGACACAGCATCGGTCATGGCATAGATGTATATAATATATACTTGGTTGGAAGATAGACCCGAAGGAGGCAGCGGGGCAGGCAAAGAGGGGTGGGAATAGAAGAAAGGCACAGTGCTGGTAGGCAGGTATGGTGTATGCTGCTTGTGACTGCTTCTGTAAGGTAATGAATTCGGTTGTGATAGAAAGCCTAAGAATAGTAAACGGAACGAGTAGTAGGAGGTGAACAAGACAGATAGACTCCCCAACCAGAATGCAAAGTTCCCACTAATATTGTATTTGGTGTAAGTGAGCTCTAAGATCACATCCTTCGAATAAAAGCCAGTTAGAAAGGGAAAGCCAATCAGCGACAAGCTTCCTATCAGCATCATCGCATACGTAAAAGGCAAGGATGTGACAAGTCCTCCCATCTTTCGCATGTCTTGTTCATCTGACATCGCATGAATGACGGAACCTGCACTCAGGAAGAGGAGTGCTTTGAAGAATGCATGATTCATTAAGTGAAAGACACTCACTGCGTAGTTAGAGATCCCGCATGCAAAGATCATGTACCCTAGTTGACTGCATGTGGAATAGGCTATCACCCTTTTCAGATCGTTCTGTAAGATGCCTGTCGTTGCTGCTATGAATGCTGTCATTGCACCTGCAGACCAAGGCGTACGACTGGAAAGGAGTGGTCAAAGGTTGCAATAACAGAGAGATACCAAGCATTCACACTGGTACAAAAGTAAGTCTATGAGTATGAATTCAATTCATTTATAGAACTAACTTTTATATACGTAACAATAGAAAAAACTAATTCATTTTATAGAAATTCTTTTTAGAAATTATAGAGTGAATTTACTGCACCAATCGAAACAGGAGACAATTAGGTAGCTTTTTCTTGATAGAATTGAATAAATAATTAGAAATAAAAACAATAGAAGGAGTAGACTTAGAAAAAAGGAATGAAAGCACTTACCGAGAGCAGAAGAAATATAATATACTACAATAATACAAGAACTCTATATAATAACATCTTTTTATTATTTCGTACGTTTTTTTTAGATTAAAAACAAACAAAGGTTACAAATTCTAAAAAAAAGCTTTCTATACTTTTTCTTCAGCTCTAGATTTAAAGTCAACATTCGTTAATATTTTTAGGTGTTGCACCAAGTTTCTTTTATTTTAAATTGTATTGTATATCAGTTCCAAGCATTATACTATACTTTTATACTTTAGTAGATCTCTAGTTTACCACCGACATAGCAAGAACAATACACATGCCATGGACTCCTAAATACTTGTTCGTACGTATATCCTACTTCATCATATTCTATAATTATTTATGTTATGATTTTCTTTGTGTCCTTCTCTCTTTCCCAGTACCCGAGGTTTCCTAAGATATCGAGTCAAACGTAAAAAGAATAAGGAATCTAAACACTAAACAGTTGATACATCATTTTCCAAATAAACGGTAAGTGTAGTGGAAATGCTAATACAAGATTCTAATATTTTCCTTTTTACTTTCACTTAGTTTTCTGAATAGACGTATTTGGTTATTAAGTTAAATTTCTCTTTTGGTGATACTAAAATAAAAGTGCTGGTTGTGCACGTAGTAATGAATTAGAACCTGTTGTATTCATGTAAATTCTCGCTACCCTGTTAAATTGACAAATAAATTCATTAGTAGTGTCTAACTTCTCTAAATTTTATACTATTCTACTGTATCGCTTTAAACTGGTAGTAGAAATTCTTTTGGATATCTGTTGGATTCTTTCGCTTTTACATTTATAATATTATTTACCAAAAAAGCTTCTAATTGGAAACCGGCTTATCAACATAAATTACAATAGAAAAAGGGAATGACAGGCAGAATACACTTTGGTAGCACATAGAAAAAAGAAGAGAGTAGGCAGAATGAGTAGTTCCCTTTAGCAAGAGAAGGATTCGTATTTATTTTATATCTATAAACCTATTCTAAAAAGGAAAACCTTAAATATAGATCTATGATTACAGGGATGTAAGAAACCTATTCTTGAGATTCTCATAGCACAAAGAAAGAACAAGACAAAAACCACCCTTAACTAACTTATGTCACGTACGTACAATGTAAAGTAAAACTTGTATATAATAATTAGAATAAAAAGAAAGAAAAATAGGATTCTCTGTATATGTATAAACGAGCTGCACTTGTGGCTAGGTGTAATTCTTCTTTCATTTAAGTTATACTTGGCAAAAAAAGAAAAACTTTTCTTTAGGCCCAACCTTAATTATTTGACTTAGACACAAAAACCTTTACTTTTGTGAATTTTTCTCTATTCTGGTACTTTTTAATTAATATATATTTAATCCTCTAAAAAACGGGTGATAAGTTTTAGAAAGACTGTGAGCAAAAAGCCATTTTTCCAGACTCCAGATCCAATTAAAGACAACAGCAGGATATACTCGAGAGATATACCTCGAACAATACAATAGAAAACAATAGTAAGGTTACTCTAAGAACTAAGAAAAGAGAACTTCTCATTTGTTACGTTTGTGTTTGTTATTCAAATATGTTTACCTATTATAGATTATAGAACAGGTCCGAAGATATTCCAAATCCCGCTTTTCTTTTTGATGTTTGGGAAAAATGAGTGAAGTTATATGTTTGTGATATCGAAGTATTTGCCTCCTAGTTTAGTTAGAATTTAAAGATAAGGTAAAGAAGTGTTTGATGTGCCTACGAATACAGGATAATAGATCCTTAGTTGAAAGAGTTACAAGGTTGATATAAATAGTTGACGTAAAAGAGAAAAAGTTTAGGGAAGAAGAAGCCCTAACACTTGTTGGAAAGAAAAGAGATTTCGCTTCAACATCGTTTTGAATTATAATAGCAGCCGGTGCAAATATAGATCAAGAGTTTCAGAAGTAATATGCGTATTCTCTAAATTATACAAGATTTAGTCCCTTTTTGCCTTAGCTTTCCCGCGTATATAGTTTTATAAAGGTTAATAAAAGAAAGATAGTGTGCTCTCAGTTTTTTATTTTTATAAAAAAGCACCCTTGTATGTAACAGAATATCCGGAATGTTGTATATAGAAAATATGCTGAGTGAGTTAAATAACTGCTTATTGCCTGTTACAGGTCTTCTCGTGTAGACTGCTAACATTTAGATTATCTAACGGCATACTTACAACTTTCCTTCTTTCCACAAGATATCTATTTCACTATTTCTCTTCCATTTCATAACTCAGTCTATTCCTAACTTACATACATGAATGTAAATCTCCCCAAATGGTTTATATTACTATTTCTATTTGTCCAAAGAATACGGGGATAAGATATGGGAATAATGGCCTTGAGTCATTCGATTTTTTACTTTTCTCTTTGTGTTGGTATTCACTTTTGTTTACTTAGATTTCAGTAGGTAGTAGGATATTTTCTCCTTCAATCTGTTTGCTTGTTTGCCTCTTTCTTATTATTTTGGTTGTGTGCTTATGTATTTATGTGATTATTGTAACTGCTTACCTTTCCAACTTTCTATGTATATTGTTATTTTTTTATCTTTAGTCATCTTTCTTAACAATCCTATTTTCTACCCCATTATTCAATGTATTTACTTCCAGCGTGATGAGAAATTGCTTTCCACAAATAAGTTTTTATTACTATTTTCTTCGGTAGTCAAACAAATATGTACGCGAGTTCTTTATGTATGCTTCTACCTAAGCCATGCATGGTACGTGTAGGACAACAAATATAGTAAACTTTCTTTATTTAAGTCAAAGTAAAGTATTAGATCATGCAAAGCAAACTGATTAAATTTTAACTATAAGCTTCCAAAGATAAATACAAAAAGGAAAGACTCCATAACTACTTGTAAGTGCTTAAGGAAAAAGTCTCACACACAGAATACCAAAAAATATCTGTTCCCTTGCGCAAGTTTCAATACATAGTTTAGAGCTAGTTTAGTATATTAGTATCTATATGCGTAGACTTCACTAATGTATAGAATACTTTCAACAAAACAAGGATAGGAAAATCGTTTTTGCTTCTTAACTAATTATTAGCGTTGAGTTCTAACGGATATCTTTTTTTTCAGACCAATTTCATTTAAGATGTGCTTTTGCGACTTAATTATGTTCTTTTGTTCTTTATATATAGAACTTTTTCTCCTTAGTAAGTAATACATATAATTTTAATCGTACATTTACGGAGTTTTCTTAAATCATAGTAGTAAAGATTCCTTGTAATGTAAAGGTAAAGGCTGGAAATGGAAAGGCAATTCTTCATGATAATTAATTAGATTAGAGTTGTAATAAGAAATATTAGCGGTTGGTTATAAGGAGATCAATTTATTTACCTTGTTTGTACTGTACCCATGTTGGATTTATTTGAATTGAAAACTATGTGAATTATTTATACTAAGACTAAGGCGTGCCTATAATAGAATACCCAACTTTGTTTAGTTTCTCGATTCTTTCTAATTTAGTACAACTCGAGAGACTGCTAAAACTAGATTCAAAGTAGAGATGCAACCCATCATATCGAAAGAAAATGAAACAAGTCTTGACTTTCTTCTATTACTTACTAGCTAAAACTGTAGAAGTAAAAAGGAGTAAAAACACTTCATGCAGCAATGCCCGGTTAGTTCTGGAAGGAGGCATTCTATGATTATTGGTCGCGGTTTAAGATTTAGACCACGTCGAAGAGATAATACAAAATAAGAATTGTTGAACTGTAAGAGTTAACACATGCTTAAAATTCGAACTAAAAAAAAAGAAAAATAGAAATGTAATTAGGAATCCAAGTAGTAAAGAATAAACCAAAGAGCATCTAAGTAAAGCTAAGTAAGGAATATTTTCGATAAATAAACTGTCAACGCGTAAACCGTTACTATGACATGAAAGAAAGACACCTCGTTAAGAGAAATAGGAGCTCCTTATATATACTTCTCATTCCTAAATGATTCAAAGATAACTATCATAGACCTACCATCAAGTACTGATGAAACAGTAATAAAAAGTCTATAGAGAATGAATATGGGTATCAAAGAAGACATTATATCCAACCAAGGTATGAACTTCAAAACTAATTAAGTATAGACTGTATGTATAAGTGCATGGAATTCATTATCTTCCTAAACGTGTATAATAGTATATAGTTATAAGTATAAAAGGAAAAATCCGATACTTTATGTATAATACTTGTAAAATTATGTATGAAGATATACTTAGAATAACGCAACAATAAAGAGAAAATCTCCTGCGAGCTGTTTAAATCCCCCAAAATACAAATAGAATTCAACTCTTGATACAGATAAAAGAAACCTACAATCTAATTAGAAAGTCTAAAAGTTTCTTTATTAATGACTTAAGTTTGTTATCCATCTAGCTTTCTTACTCGACGTTATTAGAACATTAACAATACACACTAGTAACTCTTACTTAAACAATAAGAGTAAGTTATCCTTTGATAAGTGCATGGCTCCTATATTTCGACAAAGATAAGCCAATAAAATAATATGTGATTTTAAATATTTTATTCAATCAACTAATAAAACCCCTCTCCCGTATACTAGATATTTCTTGGCAAGCATAAGTCCACCTTTGGTTACTAGTCATTCATTACATTAGTAGTAACGATTTTTGTTGGTTAGAATTTCTTTCCTTGTCTTCGATACTTTGATAATAGTGCCTCAAAGCCAAAAGTAAAAATGATCTTAAAAGAGTCGTCATTACAGGATCGATCTTTTCTGTGAATGAATACCTGAAGTGTCCGCTACACCTAGCTACAAACTACCCTGGTTAACAGAATAGATTCTTTTCGCATTAGAGCACGCTTCTTTTCTACTTTAGATTTATATTGGTCTAATTCATATTATTGTCTTTGGGTTTAAAAGAAAAAGCGTTGTAATTGTAATATATCGTGCGGTAGTAAAAAAATAATTTATCCTCCTACTCCTATACTCCTGCCCTCTCTCCCGTTTGATTACAGTAAAAAAGTATATAATATATTAGTTAATAGTCCTTTAGTTATTATTTCGCTCAGTAGGAAGGAGTTCTGCAAGAGAGGCCAATTCGAACATGTTCTCCAAACATATTATATATAGTTTGTTTATATATAGTTCTTTTTGTAAGTTGTATTGAGGAGTCTCCTACTAATTATTAGATATTCATAATATTTTTCTATTTGCTTTATAAAGACAAATGAGTTGCCGAGGAAAACCCAGCATATTTGGTAATTTTTTTATCTAATCTTTGTTTTATAGGAGCTGCTCCCAGAACTTAGGTTTCTTATTTACTTTATTTAAGAATCCAACATAGTGTGAAGTTATATTCCTAAGAAAGTACCCAGTTACATTTAGAATTCATTTTCAAAACACATGCAACAATATCTCATTCTAACAAAGTACCGCCTTTTTTTACGAAGGAGAAGAAACATAGGATCTGAGGAGTAGGTCAATTTGGACTAAATTAGATCGTATCAAGGAAAACAACTTAGTTAGACATTGTCGTATTTCATCAGTTCTAAAAGAAAATGCCATTACTGTTTATAACTCGACTAGGTAGGAAGGATCAACTCCGATGGAAAACGGAGAGAAGTGGAAACTGTTTGGGCTTCGTCTTAACGATTTATAGAAATTGCTACTTGCCAAGATAGTCGTATAAATAAATATTCTACAGCTCACATGATTTATACCATAGAATCTAATATAAATAAAAGAAGTTGGCTTAATTCTTTAAAGGATATCCTACTTCTTAAAATTTAAAATAAAGAAGTGAAACATTTACATTATTAGTTAGTAGAAAAAGCTTTGCGCTGACAGGACTTCTCAAATTGAAACTGAAAGGGTTCCGATACGGGCTACACTTCAATCATATTTATAGTTAGAAAAGATAGTTAGATATTTGGATAATCTATTTGTATGCACATCATCCACAATAAGGAAACCTGAAGAAACATTATTACTATAGAATCCAGAATTATATGAAATAATAAAAAAATATTTAGACTACTTTTTTTAGTACATGCCACACGATTGATTAGGTGAGAGTTATAATATTCTTTTTTGCAAGTCAGTTTTGTTTGGAAAACTAATAGATAGGAATTGCCAATAATGCCCATAGGAGGAATATACAGCCAACCCATAACGTAATTTAGGGTTTTAGAACTAGACTAGAGAGGAAGTCATTTAGATAGAAGCTCTTCGAAAGGAATAAAAGCGGGTATGTGGATATCTACGTTGTTGTTAAGAAAAAAACCCAAGGGTATAGTTTGCACTATGTATTGGTAGTAAAGTAATAAGGAAGAGTTTGTCGCTTTTCTTTTTTATATATTAGCTGTGATTACTTCTATTTTCCCCTATCTTTTTTGTCACCTACCTATTTATTACTAAAAAATAGAATTTGCCTAGTTATGAGTTTCAACAAGCATATTCGTATTAAATGAAATAGTATACTTTCTTTATTGTATCCACCTGTAAGTCTCTGTTTTGTTTCCGGTAGCTACCTGCTACTGAGTCTACTTTTCCAACAAACCAAGATAACAATCAACCTTTTCTTAACTTAATGAAGTCTTTTAGAGATGTCTTGTCAATTCTAGATGTATATGTTACTAAATTTCCTAGGCATATCCGGGAAAAATAAAGCTATACTTCGCGTCTAAAGAAGAGAGGGTGAGATTAGCAACATATGGTTAAAAAACAAAGTAAACGTGGATATTATACAAAATATGTGAAATACCCTTCTTGAAATAAATTATTTACACTCCTTCTTGGTTGGATGTTCCTAGATTTAGAACTCCATCCAATTAAAGCCTTCTACTTGGAAAATATGCAAAGTTGCTGTCTTCGTAATCAAACCAAAATGAAATAGATCCAGCTTAATTAAGTAAGTGAAAAATAAGAGAGAATAAAACCACAAAGTTCTCTTAGAGTTCGTTATAAAGTATAGTGTGTGTAGTAAGTTTCAACTTATACCTAATTAAAAAGAAAGACACAGTTTGATAAGTAAACGCTTATAATTCTTTAAGATACAGAATTAGAAAGAAATAGAAGTATAATTTAGGGCTTACAATGTTTAAATTGAAAATAATATGCGAATGAGGAATACATGAATTCTATTAACTAAAAGAGAAGGGGGCAAGTGCACTGATTCAGAAATATTTACAGGCGGAAAAAGAAATGATTACTTTTCTATTCTTTCTGCTACCATCTCTGATCCATCCATGCAAGTATTCCCTCTTCTATTCGTTTTGAATGCCTATTCCTAATTATAATACCAATTATTAAGTATAGATGATGCTGCCGATCAAACAATGTAAATTCTCGATTACCCCACTAAAAACTGTTGATAGTAGGTAGTCGTGCTGCCGGGTACTTGCCCACGAGGAAACTCTTGGTACATGAACTTGCTTTTTTACCATATCTACCATTCTACACTAACATAACAAGGTTTAATGATTGATATACTCCTGCCTGTGTACACGAAATAGTATTCTAGCGCACAAAGGTACTTTGAACAGAAGAACTGACTTCACAGGTTATAAAAAGAGAAGATCAAAAAAGAGTAAAAACCTTGGACTATAATTTGACCCTTTGATTCACTCCTCTAATGCTTTGGGAAGGCAAAAAATTCTTGCATTCCTTGTTTTTGTTTAATCATCCTATCTATTATAAATAGTCCAAAAAGAAAGATTGTAAATATCTATCTAAAAACTACTACTACAAGTTCCAGAAAACAACGTAAAAAGTGTATATAAAATTTCATTTTATTCTGACATTATTGTAAATACTCTGTTGTGAGTAACATTCAGAAAGACATAATAATACGACTACACATACAATGCAAAGAGAGGAAAAAACCCAAGAACATGATCAGTTATATCCCTCTTAAAATTATAAGTCAAAGAGAGTAGAAAGAAATACAGTAATATAGACATTCTTCTAAGCTGACTCTTACATATTTCGAGTTTGATTGAACTATTTACTTCTTCTATTTCTTATTCTTCTCTTTACTTTTTTTTATACCACAGCATATCCTTTATTAGTTCATAATCCGTTATTTGGTCCGAGGCAGAAATTCTTCTGTAGTCCTTTATTTAATTTATTTTTCTTTATTACTAAGCCTGTGTCTTACCTACACGATTTTCTTCTTAGTGTATGTATCTAGTAGTTTACCAAATTTAGAAGATCTTGAATGCTTTGTTTTGGAAACAGAAATTATAGCTGATACTTTGCTTGATTGCTTTGGCTTAGATAAGAAGCAACATACTTAACAAAATGGCTATATTGGGCAATTTCTTAGATTAGAAAAAAAGTATTACTGGAAATGGATGATTTATTATATTAGAAAGAACTATACCCGTAAGAAGTATGCAAGCAAGGAGGTATTTAGAAAGAGGTCTTTAATTGCCGCGCATATAGAGAAAACGCAGTAAAATATTTTACAGGGGTACGTGTATAGTATTTATTTGTTGTACCTAAATGTAGAAACGAAAACAAAAGACTGATCTTCTCTTTAGAAACTAGAAAATATGGTAGAAAGGAACAAGAAATTTATTCTTTGACCAACTATTCTTAAAGATATAACAAACAATACATTAATTTTTATGTAGATCTTAGTTTTTTTTAGTTTAAAAAGAATCTAAAAGAAAAATTGGATTACCTGGTTAGCGCAACTCTCATTTCTAGTTCGACATATTCAATTCACTTTTAGATTTAGAATCTCTATCTATGAAATAGTACCCTTATCCAAAGGAATCCATGTAACTCTTTGTATTGAAATAGCCTAGAATTACTCCTAGTTAGAGCTACACTTACCTACAACCTACCTATACACCGGAAAAGAAAAGATATGTACTACCGGAGAATGAATTAGGAATATCCCTAAAAGGCAATTATTCAATCAAAACAAGCTAGAAATGAAAGGTATTAAGCACGCACTTAAACAATCAATATAGAGGAAATAAAATAATAAATGCCAGAGAAGAAAAGAGCAAAAAGAGGATTGATACTTATAAGTACATTTGACCTTAGCAAACATTATATATATATAATTCACATTTATACTTTTTATATTACTACCTAGATTATTTTTATTTAGGAAAATCCCTGAAAAGATAAACTATAGCTCTACCGTTTGATTTGCTTGATAATGGCATAAATTGTGTTATCTTTGTTTCTAGCTCCCGTTTTGTACTGTCCGGGTCTACCAACGTTATTTCTTTGTTCATTGAGCCTACATAATCCTCCTAAAAAGTCTGAAACGTGAGAAATGAGAAAAAAGGGAGGGCAGATCAGACCCAAGATAATAGGAGAAGTTCTTTCGGTTTACAAGTTCACCTCTTTGGGGCTATAACTTGCTTAGAAACTTTTCTAACGAAAGATTTTGGTAGTAAAAATGGTATGTAAACAACAAGCAAAGCAGTCAAGCGTTCTTTTTTCTATCGTCGAAGTAAAGGAAAGAGGCGATTTCTCTAACGTATATAATTATAGAAAATTAAGAAATAATATCTTACTTTCCCATTAATTTTATATCAAGGGACAGCAAAAATATGAAGAAGATGTTAGGGAAAGCTTTAAAACTATACCATAAAGGTAGGTTGACCAATATTATGTGTGTATAGAAAAGGGTGTAAGATAACTCGCTTAGGTAAGAGAAGTAGAGTCCTTGCCTATATGGCTCTTTAATAATTTGGAGTAATTAAGTAATATTTATATTACCTTTCATATTTATATCTTGGAAATACATTAAAAAGAGAATACTTTAAGGAAGGCTTCTTAAGTACTTATTTAAGGAAACACTTATAAGGATACTACCCGCTTTAAGGATATGTATAGAGTGCATCTTAGATATAACTTGTCTTTGTGCACGTAAGAGGTAATAATCTCTTGCTACTGTAGAAAACAATATTTAGAAGAGTATTATTAAGTTTTAACTTTTTATTTAGTAACAAGCTCTTCTTTTAGGTCAAGTATAAGTCTCCTTCTCTCTTTAAGCATTTATATAAATAAAAGGCTATTCTCTTAAGTAACTTGAATATATTTCTAAAGGATTAAGCTTTATATTAAAAAGTATACCCTCTTATTTTTTTATTTTTATAAAAAAGTAAGTACTTTTAACATATACTACAGGGGTGTACTTAATAGAATGATCTTATTTATCAGTTATGAATCTTTTATAAAAGCATGAGTCTTATTATTTAAAAAGTAATATCTCTTTAAGTCTTAATTAAGCAAGTCTCTTTCGTATAACATAGGTTTATATCCTTAAATACAACATAAGTGTATCAGTTTCATGCTCGGTTAAGCATAAATTTCTATAGTATTTATAGTAAGGTATCTAGAAGCGCATCTTATGAGTTAACTAATTCATCTAAAAAAATTTTTTTGTGGGGGTGGGGTACGTATAATTCCTGACTAGCATTTTCTATAGCATAAACCTTGTGTAGAATATAGGGTTACTTCTACCTTCTCTTTATAATATGGTACTCTACTTAGCAAAGTTATTAGTAGTAAGGAAAGTGGCCCTCTTAGTAGATTTAAAAAAGTATAGGCTTAAGTACAGTAATCTTCTATAGCATAGTAAAAGATATTGCTTTATTATAAGGAAAGCGTTATTCTCCCTATTTATATGATTTTCTAATTACATAACTATAAGAAGCGTATACCCCCGTGCTCTAGGTAGAAAACTTTAGTATATTCCCTAATATTAGGACTTATCTAGTTTAATTAAAAAATATAAAATACTCTATGCTTAAATATAAATTATAGGTGATTTATAGAGTATGCTTCTATGAATCTTTAAGAATTATTTAATATTTCTAAGGTATAATTTGTAACGTAGCTCTCTAGTATAAGCTATAGTATGATATAGTTATAGTTTTCCTAAAAAATTATTTTTATATCTATAGTTTCAGCGTGCCTTCACAGCCCTGCTGAGTAGTCCTTCTTAATGTTACTATAATGAATTAATCTAAGTAAAGGTGTAGAAGCTCCCCTTTTACAGAGTGGTTAATTGTTTGTAAAATATAATACTAAAGAAATTCTCTTATATCATAGCTAAATTATGTATAATTATTAAATTCAAGAGCATACAGCCTACAGTGGGATAGATTTATCCAAGTATTATAATTTAAATAATTTTTATAAAGGAATATGAAAATATATCTTTATGAAGAGTTAAAAAGAAACCCTATTCTATAAAGTATCTATAAAAAGACTCAACTACTTAATCACTTATGTTTTAAAGAGCAAGTATTTATGTGATAAGAGCATCTATATGATGCAATTGTCTAACAAAGCATATAAGAGCTTGCTACGTTATAAAAGAGTGCTAGGTCCTTTATATTAAGAGCTACTTATAGATCATGCTCTTTAATAACGTAAGCTTTTCTTGAATAAAAAAGTTAGAAATATACTCTTGTATAGGTAGACAACTCCTACAGGTAGGTATAATTTAAGTATGTTTTCATCTCACGTTTTATTAGGGAAATATTCCTTAAATAAATATGAGTATCCTCTCTTCTTTTTATTATAATGCACTATAAATAATTATAGTTTTACTTGCCTTATATATAAGGAGAGTTTTTTTATATACTCTACTAAAAGAGTAGCTTTATCAATTAACAAATATAATAGACTACCAGAGAGCATTCACTTGTCCCTTAATTATTATACTAGAAGATATAGGAGATCTTACCCATAACTATTTATACATCTTTTAAATAACACTAGAGGGTAGAAAATACTCTAATCTTTTACCTAAGTACCCTTGCACTTGTACAATTACTTTTCTTAAATAAGTAAGGCTTAAAGAGACATACTTTACTTAATTATGGATAACTACTATTACTAAAGAAAAAGAAGAGGGTCCCTCGTGTGCTATGATTTATTTCTTTATGCTAAAGTATTACTAGTAATCACGCAAGAGAAGAATACTCTCTTTTAGACTTTTATAAATAAAGTATAGCCTAGTTCTAAACATCTAAGCCCTCTTAGGTAACTTAATAATCAAGAGTACTTAATCAACTATACCCCTTTTCTTTGTGCGTAAGAAGAGCATATCTATTACTACTTAAAAATAATAAATAGTTTGTGTACTAGATTAGAGGATTACACCCTTGTCCTATAAAAGAATATATTTTATAAGAGAGAAATCCCTTTTCTTGTGTTTAATGAATTATCTACAAAGACTCTATCCAAGTATAAGAAAATATAAATATCTAGTACTTCTCTATAATCTAGTAGTTATAAAAAAAATTTTTTAAAAATATGTGCCTAGGTATGTATCTCTTCCGTAACTATATTTTATAAAGGACTATAACTTAAGGTATAAATATATTAGGCTATACTTTTTCCTTAGTGAACTCTTAAAGTCTTGATTATGCTAAAGGAGTTATAGGCACTCTATTAATAAATGGCCGCGACTATATGATGTGAAAACTATTTCCTCAAGTATTTCTATAATAAGTTAGTACTTATCTATTAGCTATAGAATAAAATGATAAAGTAAATTAGTTATAGTTTAATTATTTAAATAAACATTTATAAATAATGACACAAAGAAAGATATTACGCCCTATTTTTTTAAGGTATTTATTTTGGTTACCGTAAGTTTCTAATAGAAAGACTTATCAAGTTAGTCGCTTATAACTATATTAATTAAGAGAAGAAGGAGTACGCTCATAAAGGGTGCATGCACTAATACCTAATTTACCTAGAGCTTGAGGAAAGAAAAAAGATGTATCTCTATACATTCTTAAGAAACAATAAATGTTAAGTAACTGTTATAAAATAAGGGCTCTATACTAGTGTAGCTCTATTCCATTATTCAAGATAGGAGCACATTAAGAGACAAGCGAGTTCTTCCTTTTACATAATATTTTATAAAACATTCTCGTATAATAATAAATACTATAGCTTAAGAGTCTTTACTTTGGTAACTCACGCATTATATCTCTTTTCATAAAGTGCATAACTAAATATTAAGGTTATCTATAAACTAGAGTAAGTGGTATTCCTTCTTTAGTATCTAAATAGAATTTAGAAATAAGTCACACTCTACTTAGCAAAGACTTTAGTTTACTAAACTAAGACACCGACATGTGATATAAGACGTATTTTATTATAATACATTATGGGTGTTAGTATATATATAATAAGCTCTTAAAAATAATAAATTTCCATGAGAGAAAGGAGTGCGTGACACTTCAGGCCAATATAGATTTACACAAAAATAAAAGTCACATAGTTATTAGGGTAATAGAAAAAGGATTTTTCCTCTATATTTCTATAAAGTGTAAGGTAAGTGTAATAACTATTTATTATACAATTTAAATCTAACTAATCCATAAGTAACAAGGGCGTAGTGTATCTACTAGTAGTAGTATTTTAGGCTTAGACTTTAGAGGGTATTTATTTACTTGTAACCCTATTCTATAATAATGAAGGGTCTACTCTTTCAAGCCTAAAGTATATTAAAGCGCACTAATTCACTAGTTACTATAGATAATATAGGTCTTATGGCTACTATATAGTTATAGATTAAGCTAGAGACTTTATACTTATGTGCTAGTACATTTTTAAATATTAAAGTACTTCTTATACCTTAATAACCTAAGCGAGCTATACACTATTACTAAAGAGAGTTGCCCTTCCCCTATAGAGTTTTGCTTAGTTTACATAATATTATAGGGGAGTACACTAAACTTGCGCCCCTTCTTATTAAATAAGTCTTATATCTGGTATAAATTGTTAGTAAGTCTACGTATGAAGGAGTAAATAAATCTACCCTATATTATTATTAAATTATGAAGAGACTGCTGGAGATAATCTAAGAGAATAAAATACTTGCTATTTATAAGAGTATGCTAATGAATTTATTATAAAATGTTTGTGTAAGAGAGTTTGAAGAGATACCTTATAGCTTCTTATACAAGTAAATACTTTCTTAAGACTATTTCTTTATCTAAGTGTTCACCCAAGAAATTATAAATATCTTTTCTAGCATAAATTATTTTAAATTATTAGTAAGGGGTATAGGGGTATGTAGAGTATAATTTAGTAACTTAAAGAAAGTGTACAATAAGGTTTACTAATAATACACAACAGGTAAAGACTCTAGTTCTAATTACACTATTCATAGAAAGTATATAAAAGTATCTTTTTTTTTTTAGAAAATTATATGCTAAGGGAATATTTGCTTAAGCCCATCTATTTATAACACTCTAGTAATAAACTTCCCTCTTATATAAGAGTACCATCTTATATTTAAGCTAATTTTTGTTTAAGACTTGGTTAAGTACATGCCTCCCTTTCATTTGCTAAGTCAAAAGTAACTATTTTACTATACAATTATTAGAGCATTCTATAGCCTAATACTTTATTATAAAAATTATAGTAAGTACCTTTCTATTATAAATGGAAGGAGTATACTAAACCTATAAAAGCTTTTTATTCATTAAGGAAGCTCCCTCTCTATAAAGAAAGAGTATTTGCTCAACTCTAACGTATTTTAAAGGTATAAGTAAATGGCCCTTTAGACCTTTGTGTTTCTACTTAATAAATAATTATCAAGATATAGAAGGAAAAATAGAATACCCTTGTTCTGTAAATATTAGTAAAGTGTAAAGAGAATTCGTAGGAAATTACTTTTTGTAGTATTTTTGTGAAAGTTTTTTATTACTAAATATAGAAGGTCCTATATTATATAACGACTAAATTAATGGCTAGAATACTTTGACTGTGCGCCAAGAAAAGACAATACATTTCTCTTTTTAATAATAAAAAATTCCTTAAGAAATATATTAAGTTAGGAAAAGTCCGCGAGTCTCTCCTAGTATCTCTAAAATATTTTTATACATAATTCAATACTATTAGTTTTAGGGCAATATATAACCCTCTCTTTGCTACCTAAAGGTGTAAGTGATTATATTCTTTTTTTTATCTAAATTAATAGGGCTATAGGTATAAGCCTCTTCTTCCACAATAAAGTATGTAATGAAGGAGTAACTCTCTACACGCTATTACTCTCTAGTAAAGGGTCCTCCTCGGGGTAAAGAATCGCTAGAGAAGCGAGGCATACTTACTAGATTGGCTAGATTGGTAGCTTATTATAATGGGCTCGAACCTACGAAAAGCAAAAGATCGAAAGATCAGATTCGCAAGATTCCTTCATCTTTTTTCAAAAGGGGTCGAATTGCACTCTCCTTCAGTGGCAAAAGTGTTCTTTTTATTTTGCGAAGTCTAGAATTCTGCAGGTTTTCAAATTTGAGACCCTCTAACACTGACACTGAGAGCGCCTGAAATCCAGTAGTATATCCATTTTCTTAGAAGAAGATTTGTATTATCCATGAAGCGCTCAAGAATAAATGAAAGCAAAAATTTATGCACCGCTTAGCGAGCACTATTGCAAGGCGCCTAAAGGACTCGAGCCCATTCAGACCTCGACAGGTTAAAGTCGCCTTGCGTCATATGTACTGAAACTTTTCGGGAGACGTGGTTCAGGCTCGTAAAACAAAACAGAGTGTAGTTAAACAATCCTTGGCATCCAGTAGTATCTAGTAAAAGACTGCATCATTCAGAAAGTAATCGAAGATTCTGCCTTCTGCGTGTTTTCAGAAAGCAATGCATCTATCCAGTGCCTTGGTGTAGGGCGCGTTTCTCTGCGAAAAGCCTTAGAATTTAAGGGTCTCCTTTAAGAACCCAGGGCGTGAAATTCAAAGCAAAGAACTTACCACTCTACTTTCTAGAAGACGCGCAATTGGATCAATTTAGAAGCTCTAGGTAATCCCTTCTGTTCCCATCATCTCTCATCCTATTAGTCGCGATGCTCAGGATATATTCCAAAGGAGCACGCTCACAAAAGGCCGTCTAGCTAGCATGTATTTTATAGAAGAAGGAACTTAGCCAACGCCTCTTGCATGCAAGAGACTCGGCAAGTGAATTGAATCACAAGTAAACCAGTCTTCCGAAACTAAGTACAATAACATAGTAAATACCTTTAAGAAAGAGATTCTTGTCGATCCCGAAGCTAGTCTCCAGTTCTTGTCAAGCTGCTGTTTATTCTCTCGTAGTATTAGTAATGCCAGATTGGACGCAGAGTACGTCACAAGGTAGCCCATGATGGAAGCGCATACTGAAAAGGAACGCGTCTATGCCGGCTGCAGTTCCCTTATACCTCGAAGGCGCCAAGGTAGCCTCTACAGGGGCAGAAGCCGTTTTTCTTTTTGGCAGCATTTTTCCTCTTTTGAAGTTGCTAGCTACATAGATAGAAATAGAATACATCAAGAAGCGTAGTGTTCAATCTTTGAAGAGCGGAGGACTGTCGTGAGTCACCTAAAGAACAAGGATGATACACAGACAGGAGGCGAAAGTATCGGTTTAGCTTTCCGTCGACTTAAAATCGGGGAAGAATCGCGCAAAAACCGTGCAGTATTTCATCCAAATAGTATTCTTTTCTCAAAGATTCTAGCAGCCTTTTCAAGTGCAATCTCCTGAAGGAATCCTTATGTTTTCGCTTGGGCTAAAAGGGTGTGCTAACTAATGCATTTACTTTACTCTTTGGGCTCAAAGAGGTAGACTTAGGAAAATACTAAAGATCTAATAAATGTGCCCCTTATGTATTAAGATGGCGTATTACTTAGGAGTGCATATATGCGAGCAAACTCTTTAGTGAATCTAATTCGATAACACTTACTCTCTGTGTGTTATGGTTAAACTTACTAAGCCTTTATTATAATCTTAAATATCTTACGTTTTACGTGATGCAGTACTCTATAAATTTTATATTTATATTGAGTTATTTTATCTCTAATGACTTTTTAGTAATTTAAAGTATACCAAGTATTTAAGTACTGCAATATAAATATATACGGGATGGGATAGTAATCATTTAACTAGAGTAAAGTGCAAGAGAGGAAGTTCTTTTCTTTCATTGATGCTTTCTTTGTAAAATAACTCCTTTATTGTAAAGGCTTTATTAAGCCTCTTCTAAAATAGGGCGTAATAGGCAAGCACATACTAAGAAGCGTAATAAATCTTTAAGTATTTTTATTAACTATAATATTATATAAATATACTTTTTTCTATATTTTAGGCAATTACGCGTATAAGAGAGGCTTATTACTCTTAGATCTTAATAAGGGAAAATTACCTAACTCAGGAAGAAAAAAAATGTAGCTGCCCTCTGGGTACGTACAGACATCCTTTCTTAGATTAGATAAAACTTTCCTTGATTATATATTATTATTAAGATAATAAAATTACATAAGCTTTTACTTTTTTATTACTTAGATTTTAACTATACCCATAAACTTTAAAACTATAGAGTACTTTATAAGATTATTTTTAATGTACCTAATACTATGAGCAAGTAGGGTGCCCTTAAATCTCTTTTATTATAACATAAGACACAGATACTTAAGATTACACGCTTCTTATAAGAGGAGAGTTTTGCTTAATATATGTCCAATTATTTAAAACTACTAGAGCAAGATATCCTTATACACAAGAGTACTTAACAAATAGAGGCGTACTTATACTTCTTATGTTAAAAGAGAGTACTCTATATTATTAAGGGGGGCCATGCTTCGCCTATCCTACAAGCGCTACTTTATATAAGCGTATAGAGCAAAACCTAGTAAAACTAATTTATAGGAAAATCAACTACTAAGTAATATACCCTTAGAGTACGTAAATCTAGTGTTTAGGTGTTTAAGAATCCTATAATAATATAGTTATTTAATATAGTTAACAAGCAAGAGGTATGCCTCGATAGTAATTAGTTCTACATAATATACTTTAACTAAAGCATTTTAAAGTATAAAAGGACTAGCTCACCCTTCTATTATAAAGTATTAGGATAAAGAGCTCTTACTTAATTACGCCAATGTTAATTCTTAAAGGTTATAGGGAATGTGAAGGTATTATATTTAAAATGGGTTCTAAAGTAATTCTTAGCTATACAGTTTAGAGTAATTATATAAATAGGTACCACCTCTTAAGCTACAAGCTATAAGCCTGAGTAAGTTTAAGGGAAATATCTCTGTCTCTAAGCACTCCTTTCCTAAGATATTAAATTTTATGGTGAAAGATACCTAAAAGCTTTATTATTTAAAGTATATAAAGAGGAGTTATACCGTCCCGTGCCACTTAAGTGTACTTCCTTTCTCTTTCTTTCTCTGTACAAAGGGTTACTGCCCGAATATCCTTTAATATAACTATTAATATAGCTATGAAAATACTAATATAATATAAGCTTCGCCCGTGTGCAGAAGTATGCTTTCTTCATAGTAATGAGTCATGAAATTATTTATTATTCCTAAAGGCTTAGATATTTATAGTATAGTTAAAGAAGAGGACTTAACTTATAACTTAGAGTTATGTACTATAACTATACTTATTAAGTAATGAGGGCAGGGGAAGGACTCTTTTTGTTTGTTATATTTAATAGTAGTTTATTAAAAGTACATTATTCTCTAGTAATTTATCTATATGCCAGAGTAAATATGCACCTGTTAAGGAAATAATTCCCTAAAGACTGAAAGTAAAGGAAACTCTCTCGCCTTTCGTAAGTATAGAATTTTATATTAAAATGTTATGGTATATGTGCCTTCTCTAGTCACTTAAGATATTGTTGTATTTACTTAAGCTTCTATAAAACACGTGCTAAGAAGCTATTCCCTAGACGACTTTCCCCCTTTTTTCATAAGTTTGCCTTAAATATAGGGTAGTTCTTTCTTCAGTATAATATTTATGCTATTTAATAATTAAGACCTAAATACCCTTTTATATATAACTCCTACGCTATAACAAACATGCTTTAGTACTTATTAAAACATAGCTAACCCACTTATAAACAGTACTTAGTTTACAAATAGGGGTACATGTAACTTTATAACATGCTCTTTTATTAAGTAAGAATAGAGAGTTATTTTCTCTTGCCTAGACCTCTTAGCAGTGAATTATCGAAGAAAGTAATTTTAAGTAAGTGCATAAGTTTTAAATATGTTACTCTTTTATAATTTTATAATATACTTCTCTAGGCTTTCTATTTCTAGGAAAGAAGGGTATGTTCTTAAGCCCTTTTTAAATATAGGCTCTATAAGAAATAAGAAGGATGTACTTATCTCTAGTTTCTTAATAAATAGTTAAGTTTTATGCTTATATTTGTATAATATCTTCTTTTATTTATAATTAGGGAATTCACAAACAAGGGTAACTTATATAATAACTCTCTTAATAAATGCTTTTGTAGTAAAAGCGAGTACTTTTCTTTAATAAGCCCTAATTATTCACTAGAATATTAGAGTCTCCCCCTCTCTATATTTAAGTACTCTTTAATGATATATTTATTACATATAAACTAGGGTACTTAAAGCAATATCTCCCAGAAAAATATAGGGTAAGGTCACCATATTCGCTTAGGGGTAGATATTTTTGGCAAGGTATTTATATAAAACTCTATTAATATTTAAGCACTTAAGTATAATAAGATATTTCTCTTTTAGTAAACTACTATGATAAGGTCTCCTCTAGGAAACACCTATTCCTTCATACTTTATTTGTAAAAGGGGGTCGGGTACATTTATACAAAAACAGTTTTTATTAATGTTACTAGTAAATGCATAAATAGTAGCTTACTGAGTTCTAGATCTTTGTTTAAGGGGGCTCTGCTCTTAACTATAAATGTGTGCTTAGGTAACTTGGTTATAATAGGAAATCTTTCGCCTACATAAATGTCTAGCAAAAGCCTAAATATTTGTCGAGTATACTCTTGCTTAAAGGAGAAAACTTGCCCATAGTACTCGGGGTATTTTCCAGGAGCTTTTGCAATATATTATTAAGTATAAGTTTTATTCTAGTATTTTTAGCATAAGTTAGAAATAGTAAATATAATACTCTATAAATACTTTCTTATAAGTAAACACTACCTTTACATGAGTCCGTAAGATAGGATAGAGGCCTTTCTTATATATATGCAACTACTTAAAATTTTATTCTTAAGAATACATAGGTACCCTTTTAGTGTTTGTAGATTAATGCTAAGGACCTATTTTAAAAACACTTTATAATAAGAAGAATTCTTTTCAATAACATTGAAAAAATTACCTTAAGACTATTCACTAAAGCTTTGCCTTAATAAGTTAATAAGAATGCATGCACTCTTTTTTAATTGGCTTTTATTTCTTTACCTTTAAATTAAGAGTAACAAAGGATCCGTTGATGATATACTCTATTATACAAGTTCTTTATACATAAGTTACCTGCGCTCTTTGTCTCTTTTAGGTAATACTTTATTGGTTATTAGTGATAATTATGCCCTATTAGTAAAGGGGGTAGCTCACTCAATCTTATAAACTAGCACTTTGTATTAAAGATATAGGGCATAGTAGCTTTCCCTAGTAATTCTAATAATTAATGAAATATAGGACAAAGCTTTTCATAATATGTATGATAAGTAACCTAGGTACTTACACCTTTATAGATATTTGATAAATAGAGGGGGATTTATAAAGAAGCGGGCGCATAACTTAGGGTGCTCTTCTTAGAATATATAATAAATTAGTTACTAGAGTAAGGAAGCTTAAATATCATAGTAAAAATGAAAGGGCGTACCCTTCTTCCCTGTAGTTAGATCACTTAAGAATACTTAAAGTATTATACTAGGGATTCTTAAGTCATAGCCATTCATCTATATAATTAAGAGAACTAAGGGGGGTAACTTAAAGTGAAAATAAATCTACGCATAATTAAAAGAGTAATGTATGGTGTCTATTATACTTAATCATTAATAACTATAAAAGGATACGTAAAAATTACTTAACTTAGAGAGGAAAGATAGTTCCTCTAGACTTATATATAATTTATTGAGTTACAACAAAGGAGTAACTATAATATAGAGGTAGTACACCCTTCCTTATGGAGTAAGTGACTAGTATCTTATTTGATATTTATGTAGACTTAAATTGACTAAGTAAGGAATACCTTATGCTCTAATACTACTTATATAATACAAGAGTTGACTCCCTTCTTTCTTCTCCACGCAAATAATTGGGCAATAAAAGGAATACTTTGTACAAGCTCCCTTTATAAGGCACTATATTTATTTTCTAAGGAGGAGAGGAGTATACTTATTACCTTGTTTGTATAATTTATAAAGAGCTCTAGAACCTATTAAAGTATATACCTATCTAATAAGAAATCTCTCTAAATAGGCAGAATTCATGAGATAATTATGCAAGATTTTATTAAAGAAATATCGCATTCTAAAAAGGTTTACTGTAAAGTACTTTATGTACTCAAAGATTATAGGTTAAAGAGAAGTACCCTCTTACTTAATGAATAGCCCTATAGTTTAGTTAAGCGCAGGGGTACAAGTGCCTCCCTTATGATGGAGTAATTTAAACTAATAGGAGAAAATAATTTAGGGTGTTTCACGCCAGTTATAATTTATAGTTGATAATTATTAAATATTAAGTTAGGAGTTATTGAGTCTTTATTCTCTAACTTATACAGTAATACGCAAATACCTACATCTTAGGAGGAGTTTTTATAGCAAGTTAAGTACTTATGCTCCCTTACACATATACCAAAGCGTGCCCTTATTTATCTACATTATCCTTAAGGGTAGAGTTAGCGTATTTCCTTACACACTTATAGAGAAAGTTTTGGAGTTACTTAAGTTAGACTTTACCCTATAATAAATAACTAGCCTAAACGTTTAATTTCTAGGAAAAAGGACTTAATATTTTGTATCTTAGAAATAAGCCTTTGTGCAAAACATTAAAAAATTACTAGCTAAGGAAAGGTTTAGGTATAAAAAGTATATAAAAAAATGAAATGAAAGGGCTTACATAAAAGCACTAAAACTATAAGAAGCTCTACCACAAAGAAGAAGAAAGAGTTCAATATTGAAACCTTCATAATTTTGCCAATTAAGAATAAACCAAAAAGAACTGTATGCCTTTTTAACTAAGTCGTAAAACAATCCGTGAGTAAACTGGTTGACGTGTCTCATAAAGCATTAACACCGACCGATGAAATAGTTGTATGTGGGAACACGTGAGGTAGTTGTTATATCGGTACACTGATTGCTGCATAAATGAAAAAGAAATAGTTAAAATCGTCTGGTTAAGGAATCCTTAGAAAAAATAAAATAAAAACTCAATTAAATGAAATATAAACCAGCAAAACGCGCGAAACCAGTTAACTACACAGTAGATATTTCTTCCGTCGTGAGATTCTTAGCCAACCGCGCTACTTAGACTATCAACCTTTATTCCTTCTTCGTTCGTCCAAAAATCACACATTATATATAATTATAATTAAATACCCCTAAAAGAGTTGTTGAATACACAGAATGAAGCGTGAACGGAAGTATATAGATTGAGACTCTATTTTTGTTCTATTTCTTTGTAATAATTTGTGTACTGTAGGAAAAAGGAAATATGTTGTCTGGTTATTATTTTCATCACTTCTCATACCTCTAACCCATTATTATGAAGGGTGTTTTTTCTAACCTGCGAACTAGTTGGAATCCTTTTGATTGAATCTATTTTTATTTTTTATTTATCTGCTATTTTAGTGAACATAAAACTTGCCCGCTTCGGACTAGTTTTTATTTAGTCGAATATAGTATTTGCCTTGGATCTTTTTAAGTTAAGGCGCCTCTCTCCAATAATCGATTGTAAAGGTTAAGCAGAATACGACATCACGTCTGTTGGGTATTATAGCATTTTCAATGGCATACCTTGGACTTGGTTGATCAGATCACAGCTTTTAGTTTTACTGCACTTTGCATTTACTTCCCTTATCTCCCACATCTTTACTAAGATTTCTAAAAAATGTATTCCTTGCAGATTCATTTGGCCTTTCGAAGACTTTCTTAACTACTTCTAGATTTTGAGGGATCCCAGGAAGTCTGTAGTAATGTAAGTAATAGGTACCTACCATCAACGATTACATATTTGTGAATAATTAATAATTGACAGGTTTCCTGCTTTTTAAACTTTGTTCTATTTTCTTTTCTACGGAAAGAATGTAAAAGGATACGCGAGACTACGAGGACTATATAAGTAACAACTTAAGGAATATATGGCATAAATCTATGACTCTTCTGGACTAAGATTAAGATATTGAATTCTATCTCTATTAGATAGAATGACTCCTTTTTGTGATTGGGAAAAAGCGTTGGGATTTCTTCTTGTTATTCTATTTCACCTCTATCTTTTATTTTACCATATGTGCGCATGCCCTATATGCCACATAAATTTTGTCCATGTATGCTTTTATATTGACATTTAAACTACTCGTAATATTAAATTGAAAAAAGAAAAAGTCATTCGTTGTAACAAGGAATTCCTTTCAAAAATTAAGACTTTTTAGTAAAAAGAAAATAGTGTCATAGTGATCATTCTTTTTTTTTTTAGAAATAGAAATTCTTTCTCTTTTTTTATAAGCAAAAAGCATTTCTAACTATATTAGTTATTAGAAATAAATGAAATTTATTAAGTAGTCGCGTCGCCTACTTAAGAGCAACAAGTAACAGTGTGCCATCAAGAATCTAAAAATTTTTGTCTCCAAAAAATAGAGGACAGCTGAAATGCGAATGATCTTTACTACATTATCTTTACTGGGTTGGTGTACTCATTCTATGCATACTCATACTTTTTGGAACATCCACACTTGAAAAAGTTCCATTCTATTAGTTTTCTTTATTTATACAAAGCACTTTTTCAGAAAAAGCTCACACTTTTATTATTTGAACCTACTTTGTCTAAAGCAGTATGGAGTTTTACTTTTTATTCTTAGTTGTCTAGTTTTTCTGCGGTTAAAGTTATTAAATAAAAGAATAAAGAATACGGTCTACGCTTATTAACTATCCGTTTTTTATTATATAGAGTTCCCTTTTCAAACCTATACCATTTTCAATTCGAAAGTTCTTTCTGATGAATTTTTTTTTAGTGCCATATACCAGGGCTGAGTAATATGCATGAGGTGTTACCTATCAGTTTTGGTTATGGTGGATAAGTATTCTCTATTATCTATTCTATTATGATATGAAGGAATAAGTTTTCTAAAAGGTATTTGGTTTGGTAGAGAAAGGAGTATCAAAAATATAATGGTTTACTTACCTTAGAAGCGTTTTATTACGTGTTTCATAAACAATAGATAACATCGGGTTACACGAGTACCTATAGAAAGTTAGTAAAAATTATAGGTTACTTCTATCCCTTCACCCATTCGTCCTGAGAAAGCTTAAAACAATTTTTTTCTTACTTCCTTATTATTCGATTGAACACTAACTATGACTTCTCTCATATTTCCTTATCTCGCAATCTCTTCACCTATTAAAACCTAGAAACAAATACAACTGTGAACAGCAAACATTATATATATATATATTTTTTTTTAGTATATCTATTCTCGCATTTTCCCAGACGCAGATTTTCATATCTCATCAAAGAAAGAAAGCTCTAGTTTATATAACTCTATTTTCCGAGCCTATGCTCAGTATGAGGAAGTTCCGCAGAATTCTCTTATTCTTTCTTATATGCATGTGTAGAATCACTTAATTTAGAATTTGTTCTATCATCAGTGCCCGTCCTCAAACAATAGGGTAACTATGAGTTCTGAAATCTACCTACCTGATAAACTGATAAAAAGGGCAGAGCTATAAGTCGGATTCTATCCTTGTCTTTTTTCTTTTGTGGTTAAGGGAAGAAAACAGTTGCTAACCGACGTCAATAACAAGTAGGCGGAGTTATCTTATTATTTATATGTCAGAGAATACGGCAGTGCAAACGCTAATATGGACAAACAGTATGTGGTATATTTGTTTCCAACATTAATTAAGGATTAAATTTTTAAGTAGTGATTGTCTTAACATGTGTATTTGTTTACTTTGAGGGAGTACGCTCTATGACTATATCAGGGTTGAATCCAAATCCTTTCTTCTTTTCTTTGTTTGTTCAAAACACAGTGTATCCTAGACTTTGCGCTTCTATATAGATTTTAGTACGGGTTAATGAATGTGCTTAATCTTGCCTTCTCTTCTTTTTTCTTACTGAATCTAATCCATCGAATCTATTCTATTATTCAAGAATTTCCTATCTTTGATTTATTGCATAGTCTTAAGATCTACTCGTTTATTAAAAGAATCCTTATCTTATGATAGTATAATATAGATAGTACATAGTATCTCCCTTTCGTTTAGGGTTTCCTTCTATATTCGCCAAGCAAGTCCCTTTCTTTACCTAGTAAATGCGCTGATTTTCTGCCATAAGTAAGATAGAGTTTCCTCGTTTTCTTTTCCCAATATTTCTTTTAGTTCCAAAAAGACAAAAGGGAAGTCATATAAAATGGATGATTCTTTTCCGAAAAGATTGAATAAAGAATCTAAAAAACCTTTCAATCAATTTCTTGGAAAACAACCATGGTAAGTAAGGATAACGAGGAGGTTCTATTCTGGCCAAATTTCTCATAGGAAAAGGATTGGCGAAGAAAGACGGGTGCTTAACAATTTAGAGAAGTTCTTAGATAGCCTAAAACAGGAGTATTGTAATAAAATAATTAGACTCATACTACCTCTATCTTATGTTATATATGTTATGTCTACGAGGCCTTTCTATATACGTTTCTTTATAAAAAGAGTTGTCCTAGAAGAGTTTACAATGTGAGAAAAATAAAAAGGTAGGCAACAATCAACTATACATCTTTCCCTTTTTAGGCAGATTGTGATTACATAAAAGGTATAAATTTCTCAGTAAATCTTGGTGCAACGCGATAAAATAAATTAAGTATTACTCGGTATTGATCTCAAATCTAGTACGGAAAGAAAGTATTCTATAAATCCAGAAGAATTTTTTTATATTTATCTAAAATTGAAAAAGTGATATATATATATTCCTTGGTGAAATGAATCTAGTAATCCAAAGCAAAACAGGTGAAGACCACAACAGAAAACTACAGAGTGAAAGGAATCAGTAAAGAAGGTTATAAAATTTCATAATCAAGGAGCGAAAATAATAAAATAAGAAAGGCAGCCCAAAGTCTAAAAAAAGCCATGAGAAGAAAGGTTGTGGATTAGCTGAGAGAGCTAAACATAGAAAAAAAGAGTTCAATTACAGAATCCAACCAACTCCTTTTTGTATTATAATATCTTTGTATCGAGTTTGATTGAAGATTGACTTCGAGGATTTCTTTATCTATTAGATAATGATTCGTACTTGCTTGTCTATCATCTATCACTTTGTTTTGAATTACTTAGCATGCACTTTCTATTATTATTATACTTTTTCATATTGATTAAAGACTCTAAAAAATATGGATTAGAACACGTGGTAGGACTAAGCCACAATAGGTTGTGATACTCAGGACTCAAATAACAGACTTTATCTTGCTTGTCGCATTATTTCCTTGTCTATATAGATAGAATCGCACTGGCTGGAAATTAAAAAGTACACTTTTGATAAAAAAGGAGTGCAGCTATATCTATTGTATTTGAGCGAACATATATCTAACGCGATAAGAAATGATTTTTACTTTAAGCCACAATTATCAATATTGAAAAACATAGATTAGATTAGGAGTATTCAATTTACTACATCCGACAAGTTTGGCAGAAAGAATATATCATAATGCACACGATATAGGAATTTTGATGAAATAGCCTCCTCTTTCTGATAGAAGCAGTTATTCCCTGTTTTTCTATTTTAGTCTGAAGAATCTTTTCTTTAGACTTTTCTTTTTTATTCCTACACTCCTTTCTTCATCAACTCTTCTATATTCTATAAGAATCTCTTCTGTATATAATGTACACCTACTCTGAGTCATCAGCACAAAGAATTACTTTCAGGTTTTCATTTAGAAGAGAGTTAAGTATTTCTAAGAAAAGGGTATTGCAAACAGGGTAGATATAGATCTGTCCTATCATGGTGTATGACACCACGAATAGAGATAATAGAAAGCGCTGCTGTTAGATATCTATACAACCACAACAAAATAAGAGAGCTCAGGCATTACATAATGTTCTCTATGTCCCTATACTATAAACTTCCACAATTGCGTGATAGTCTTTATAAAGAAAACTACTTTTACTGCTTATGAGTCCTTTTCTGTTTTGAAGTCTTTTCTATTTACTAAGATAAAAGAATTATGTTGGACTTTCACTCACTACTGCAGAGTCACAAGTTTTTACAATTATCAAGGCCTCTTATAAGGGAAAATCGCAAAACATACATTTTGACCCTACGTGGATGCAACCTATCCTATTTTTAGGATCATATTTTAAGAGAATTCGTATTTACTACATTTCACTACTATGGACTAAAAACTCTTTTCATTTTTAGACCTCGTCCTAAGTTAGAAATCGACTTTACTACTTTTTGTGAGAATGGGAATTGCCGAGCAACGAGTTTTCGTTCTCCCTAGTAAAAGGTGTAACTTTGGGTCTAAATAAAAGGGTTGTTTTCGTGATTTTTGAATACTCCGCATGTGCAAAAGTAAGAATTAGAAAAAAACTATTCATCTAAATTTTAAGAAAAAGAATAGTGGTATAGTCCTAAGCAGTGTTTTCTATTTTCACTAAGAAGTCTACTTGCCCTCTTAGAACCAACGAGCTCTTTGTCTAAGAAAGAAAACTTAGAAAAAGACAGAAAAGAAAACAAGAGTCTTAAAAGAGAGAAAGAGAAGGAAGAACAAAGGGACAGAATAAAGAAAACCTCGATGAAAAAAAATGGAGTAGTGAATAGCTCTCATCTCAGCAAACAAAAAGAAAATTGAAAAAGAACAGAAGATGAGATTAGAGCAGATCAGACAGAGAGAGAAGAGGAAAAAGAAAGAGCCGATTTTCCTAGAAAGCTACAGAAAGAGGAACTCAGAAGAAAAGAGGGGGAAAGGCAGAGTTTCCCTGTGCTAAATCCCCATCCCTAGATTGCGTGTTGATCTTCTTAATAAGCCTAAACAAAACACTTTTTCTCCACTTTCTAACCAGCCAGTCGAATTTAGACAAATAAAGAGAAAAAGAACCCTTTAACTAAAAATGAGTACTTCTCTTAAAGGTTACAGTGTAACTAATAGCTCCTCTCTTATGGTATAGGAATGCACTAGTAGTTAGTAAATCTTTGCCTACTTATAGTATATTATTAATTATTAAGGCTTAAATAAACAGTAAATATACATATTGCTAAAGGTCTAAGAGAAGCGCCGTCTATTACTAGCTTACATAATTAGGTGCATGCATGCTCTTAAGTTTACCTTTTTATAGATAAGTAAGGAACCCTTATTTATTAGGCATAATCTTAATTACATACTTTAATGGTATTACACTAATAATAAATACTAAAGAGGCAATTCTTTTCTAGTAATATCCCTTATTTGAGTAATATATTAAAACTTAAGTTTTAATCATTAAGTAAAAGTATGTATTACACTCTTCTATTTCTTTCTAGTTAAGGGGTATTTCTCCATATACAATATCTAATTTATTGGGTATCTATTTTTAAGTAAGGGAAAGTGCCTGTGTATAATAAAAGCGAAGTACTCCCTAATACTCCCACTATCAGCTATATAAACTAGGGCTCTATCTCTAATAAACAACTATATAAATACTACAATAAATGAAGAAAGGCTGGTCATGTATAAGGTATCTCATTATATAACTAATAGCTCTTAACTGGGTATATCTAAGTTTAAATAATATAGGGTTAGAAGAGTGTTTTTCCTAAATATAATGCAACAAAAACCCTCCCTTGAGCAAGGGTATATTATGAAGGCTTGCTAGGGTCTTATCTTCCTACTAAACTAACTCCTTTATATTATGTAATTGTGTACTTCTTAGATTATACGCAAGCTTGTTTTAAATTAAAGTATTTCTTAGTAATATAATAGTGAGTCTCAATTAATATATTTCTATAACTAAAGTATAACAAGCCTCGTCTTAGCACTAGTGTAAGTACCAGCTCCTTTATATACTATTATAAGAGTTCACTCATAAGAGAATACTTTAAATAAGTCTACTTAAGTATGCCTTTCCTTCTGTAGAATAACATATAAGTATTTTCCTTGAGGAGTTATTGTATTTATATAAATATCTATTAAACAATTATTCATTTATAAGACATTAGCTATAGTAGTACACTTTATTTCACAAAGAGAAGGTATGCACGCTTACAAATTTTATACTCTATAGAACGTATTAACTAAGAGAGCTTTTTTTAATAAAGGGAAGTAAGAATGATTCTCTCCACTTATTTTATACATACTCTCTAGGTAAGGGCTCTAAAGGGTAACTTAATAATACTAGTTAATTATCTTGAATATTTTATTAGTAAGAGATAATTTATACTATAAATAAGGTATAAATCTTTCTCAAATATTAAGAGAAATAACTTCTTTGCTTAATTAATAAGTTTAATAAGTAAGGTACAACAAAGAATCTAAGGCAACTCTCCTATATATAAACTGGTAAAAGGTCTCTTATTAAATAGGGTACTCTTTCCTTCCCTAATAGTTAGGCATTATCCAAAAAATTTATACCTATAGTTTCTTAATAATCCGCGTAGTTTAAGTATAAAAAGAGCACGGACGACTTCCTCTTTCAAGGTATTTGGTGTGTAAAAGGGACTCTCTAAGAAAAACTTCTATATTAATAGAGATTAAAGGAGAAGGGACTACTTCTCTTATCTTTATCTTGTATTATAGAGTGTTTCGTAGTATAGCGCCTATAAAATTTTTTTTACTCTTCCATAAATAACTTAATAATTAAGGGAATACTATAATAAGCAGGACTTATATAATCTATATTAACTAAAGTATAACTCATTATTAAATATAAGGGGCAATCTATCAAAAGAAAAAGAAGTATTTCATACGCATTTGTATAAGAGGTTTACTAAAAAATTTGCTATGTTTATAAATTATATAAAAATAAAAATAATCATCTATTATAAACTTATGCTATAGATATAAAGGGGAGAAGACTCCCTTTCAAGAGTAAGAGCCTAAAATATTTTACAGAATAGTTATAGCATTATTTCTCCAAATTTAGAAGTGAAGTACCTTTAGTACCTCCATCTCTAAGGCATAAGTATCCAAGTATTTATTCTTAAGGATACATTACTATACAAGCTTTATTTTATAAGGGTGTACGTTTAAATATACTTGGGTACTAGTAACTCTTTATAAATACTATAATTACTTTATATATGTGTGAAATAGGTAAGGGGTATGCTTGTTACTTAAGATGGTATATATTTTAAAAGGAGTAGCATTAACTAACTATTAATATATTTCTGGTAAAGAAGAGTACTAATACCCTTTCCTATATGCTATTTCAAGTACTCCTATTATAAGGTATTGCCTTAAAAAGTCCTTTAATCCTTTATTAAATACATAGATCTATACTATAATAGAGGAGAGTGGTTCCCTTACAGCATTCTATTTATGAAGAGGAGTTTATTATAACTTACCTTATAAAATAGATAGCCTTAGTCACTCTTTTAGAGTCTATATAGAAGTATACTCCAAGAAAGGGTCCTCTCTATATTACCTGAATAATTAAGTATAGTTTTTTTTATAATAAACCACAATATTATACAAGTGCCTCCCTTATAGTCAAATATATTTAAAATAAGAACTATCATTATTTACTAAGGCGGGAGTCTTTTTATCACTGTATTTAAAAGATAAGCATAGAGTTCCTGCAAGTATACTTTATTATCAAACCCCAAGCATTTATTTATGTGTTAAGAAAGAGGGCTAGTGATTTCTATATCATTATAAGAAGTTATGCACATTTCTTAAGGAAATATAATAATCTCTTCTACAGGCTAGTAGTGTACTTAAGAAATCTTTTTTTATAAAGACAAGTCTAAAAAAAGAAAGCGTATGCATCTCTTCCTTCAAATACCTAAAGCTTTAGGTAACAGAGTTTACAAGAATATTTAATTTTTTACTAACATCCTTTTTACGTAAGTTACTAAAGAGAAGTATCATTTAAGAAAGGCTTACCGTACTTAAGCTCTTTAATAATTAGTAAGACATAAGCAAGAATTCTTTCGCTAGTATTTATTAGAGAAGGAAATAACTCTTTAAGCCCTTATTTGTAATTTTTCCTATAACTAAGCGCTTTATTAAAGTTTTACTTTATACAAGTATATGGTAGAAATTGGTTCCATATATTTTATTAAAAAAGAGTATTATACATACTTTGTAGAAAAGAGTATGCTTTATTACTAGAGTGCCTTAAGAAGAAAGACCTTTTATGTACCTTACGTTATAGAGAAGGGTATAATCTAGTGCACTTCCTACACCTCTATAATAAAGAAGATACGTGTAATTCTTCCCTAATACTAAAGAGCGCCTTTATACTTTACAGAATAAATTATCATTTATTAAGTAAGGGAGCTCATACAATATAAATGTCCTGGCAAATACCTAAGGAGTGAGGTAGAAGAGATTACTATACTTGTACAAATAATTTGTAAATATGGTTTAGTAATAAGAGAGAAAGTACTGCTCACTAAGCTTTAATAAAAAAAGACTAGATTATATAAAAAAGCTATAGATTAAGTGATAGCTCCCCCTTTGTTACTAAATTATTAGGGATAAGAACTCTCTAAGTCAAGTACCCTTTAGGCTATTTTTTTAGTTACTAGTACTAGTGTATCGGAGGTTCATCCAAAAACTCCATACTAGAGAATTGTTTATACTTTACTTAAAGTAAAATAGTAAATGACTTCCCTTTAATATACCTTAATAATCAAGTCTTCTTAACCTAATACACTCCCAAAAGTAGTTCAGTATTAGAGAGTTATAATAAATAATTCCTTACTATATAATTTTCGACTAAAGTACTTTACTTACACCCCAAGTGACTCCCTGAGTTCCCTTATAATTAATATAAATCTGATACTTAGAAGGAACCCTTTATAAATAACTATGTCTTGGAAATAGTACTGCTAGTGAAAGAGAAGGCGCTGTTAATGATTATGAATATTTTAGTGAAGCTATCTTAGAGTAATGCATATTTAAGTGCCTTTATAACAGGGGCACACCCTATTTCTAGCATATACACAAAGTAGGTCTATCTTATTCAAATAGGAGGGCAATATAACACTCTTTCCTTAAGCAAAAGACTGGGGGTACTAGTATTTTTCCTAGCAGCGATGAGATTCTTTAATAAGAAGGGCGTATCTCCTAGCTCTTCGTGGTAATATTTATAATAAAAGTATAGTATAAATTATTATAGCACATCTCTAGTATATATCATGCATGGGTTAGGTTAGTACAAACTATTTTTTACGCTACAGTTTTATTTAAAACATAACTTTAAGTGTAGGACTCTAACACTTCTATATATAGGAGAGTCTAGTAAGCACTTCTTTATTAATATTAATAAGACACTTTAGTATGCACGACGATTTTTAAGTAAGAGAGGATCTCTAATTCTATCTATATAACATAAGCCTTTAGTTAAAGTAACGGAGTAGCTTATTAATAAATAATTGAGCAAGGCTCTCTTTTAATAACCAGCGCATAAATGGTATATTCACCCTAGCATCTATTGTATCTTATATTTATTTAATAATTAGGGTTTAAGATATTATTTATAAAACTACAGGATAATACCCTAACTACATGAAGAAAATAGTGTTGCTTCATTCTTAGATGCTCTAAAAAGGAGCCGTATTATCTTACTATTTACAGATTTACTATACTTGAGTACTTTAATAATTATTTAAAAATGTTAAGAAGCATATAAATATTCTGGAGAAAGTACTGGGTAAATCCTCTCTTTGTACTGTTATAGTTAATAAATATTTAGTTCTTAATTATGCATAATTAGATAAGTCCCTACTATATTTTATAATTAAGTTCTCTAATGTTAAGGTATTGTACTTATACTAGAATTTACTTTTGAAGAATACATGTCTAATTAGCATACCTAATAAATTGTGTCACCCTTAGCTCATAATAAAATACTCTTTATAAAGAAAAGTAATAAAACTTTAATGTTCATAGGGCCCTCGAGAATATTAATAGGAGGAAGCACTATACCATACATTATTAGTAATAGAAAGTTCTCTTAGTAATATCTACAATTAGTTAAGTATAAAATATAAGATACTCCCTACCTTCCCCGATTACTAAGAGTCCTATGCCGGCCTTGCTTATTATATTAACGCTTTAGTATTAGTTTTATATATTCTCTAGTTTATGGAGAAGAAAGAGGGGAGTATTTTTTTTTATATAAAGAGAATGAAACACATAACTTATGAATGCTCAAGGAGTGTTTCTTGCTTAACATAGTAACTCTTTTATACCTATAATTTTGAGTAATAAAAAGACTTTAGTTTATGTCTTAACTAATAAAAAAGTTTCTTTGGTAAGAACTTCCTTATTATAATTATAGTGTCTCTAGTATAGTACTCTTATATCTCCTATTAATAATTAAATAATACCCGTGAGTACTCCTCCTCGTATATCCTAGTTTATAAAAGAAAGCATTGCTTTACTTATAAATTTATGTAGTATAAGTCTCCTTCAAGGCGTCTTTTTATACTAAGTTATTAAGTAATTCTTCCTTCTGTATAAACTAGCTAGAGTACTAAAAGCTCCCTTAAATAAGGTAGATACTTCTCTGAAATTATATATATAGGTATAACAAACAGTTGCTTACTAAGCCTTACTCGTTAAGGCATTATAATATAAAGGGAACATAGTCTTCTTCATCATAAAATCTAACTGCACTATAAGGAGCTCTTATTAAAAATTTGGTACGCAGGAATACGTCTTTTTATCTAATGTTTATGTAAGAGACTTCACTATAAAGAAGGATAACCTTTATATTTCTGCTCAACTATGAGAGTATATTAACCCTATGAGAAGCGTGTTTCTTACTAATAAAGACTGCTTTGAGCTATATTTTAGGGTAGGGTTTATCCTATAATTAAGAAAGAAATCAATTAGTTTAAACTATATTCTTATATGTTTATTAAGGGAAAAGGTAGAGCTCTTACATATATAATAATTTACAGGGGAGAAGAACTACTAGTATCTTAATTAAGGCTTAAGGTACTGTATACAATAACTAGAATATAGAAGTGTCCTTTAGTAGTCATAACGTATGCAATCTTTTTTAAAATAAAAATACTAGAAAGAATTACCCTTTCATAAGAATAGAGTACTATAGGTTTACCCCTAGATTATTTATAGTTAAATTATAGAGAGTACTCACTTACATCTTCTAGGCCCTTGGAAAAGTATTTTAAAATGCTTAAGAATAAATCCCCTTACAACAAATATTATTCGCTAGTAGTACTAAGAAGGAGTTATTATCCTTAAGCCTAAACTATTCATAAAGGATTATACTCTTGCACAATTCATTATGTCTTTAAAAAACTTAGGTATACTAGACGAACGGAGTTGACCCTTTAGAGTGTAGAATTTCTAGGAGTTCAAACTTATTCTAAAGGGTTACTTCTAATACTTGTTAAAGAAATCTATTAACTTTTATAGATCATATTAAGAGAAATAAATATAGAGAAGGGCGCTTTCCCTTAGTCTCGTATTTGATTCGTAAATAAAATAATAAATACTACATATAAATAAGAAATTGTGGAAAAGCGTACCTCGTAGTAGAAAAGGGATACTAATGAAATTAGACTTCTCTCAGCCTTATGAAAGAAGCATACACGACTGTAAAATCTATACGATCCTTACTTACTTACTGCAGCCCAACTTCTTTACTTAGTCCTATTATTGATGCCACGCTCTTTTAACAATTATTTCATTTCTTATTTAGTGCTTAGTGAAAATCTATAAGATAATATTAACATCGAGGAAATCATGCATTCTATAAAGGAAACAGGCAAAACATATATACCTATATATATATACACCTGCAACTGCGAAGTATCCAAAGAAATAAAAGTATAGTAACAACAGAACTAAATAAACTAATAAAAATAGAGGAATATCAAATACAACCGAAAGCGAATTTATCGTAAAATAAATATAGTTATACGTAGTAGACAACATATTAAGACATAGTATATTAAACTAACAAACACATAAAATAAGATAGAAACAACGAAGACAGCCGGGCAAAAAAAATACAAATACTACACAAAAAGACTCTTAGGCCAGACTAAATAAGAAAAGTTCACAAACCTATCTCCTAGAAAGCATAACTTAACCTATAAGAATTCTTCTAGAATTTCCTTACCAATTAAGTATTTTTTACGACATAGGTAAAAGAGAGTATATAAGTTGACTGACCTGGCTTATAATTAGTGTTTAGTGTGTACCTTTCTAATATTTATAATAGATTCTTATTAGTCCTTGCTTGTTATTCTTTGGCTTTTTTTAGAAACTTTGTAGTAATCTAGAATAAAGAATCTAAGCAGTTCATATATAATTCTAAAGAAACGGGAAGTAGTACAGAGATGCTCGGGCAAGATATACTTTTTCTAAAATAGATTAGATATTTATTAGTTGATTTGTGCAAATTTCTATAACTCCATTCCTTCCGTTCTCAAGTTAATAAATAGAAAGGGCCTGCAAAACAAAAATGACCACTAATAATAATGTTCCCAAGCAATTCCAAACAATTAAGGACTCCTTCTATGCTAATCTAGGTTAAGTTAAGTCCTAGAAAAAAGTCTTATTTAAGGATATTATGCATTCTAAAACTTGGTAAAAAGGAAAGAGGGATATACCTAATAATACACCAACAAACAACCACAATAGCAACAAGGGAGGATAAGTGAAGTAACCTAGCATAAAATACAAAATAAGAAGAATCAAAGATAATCAATAATGAATTCATACTTATTCGTGTTCTAACTCTAGTCCTTTCTTTATTTCTAACCTAAACACTCTCTCAAATATTCACTTACAGACTTATCTTCTCGCATCTTATAGAACATAATATTTTAAAATAAATAATAGCAGCGCATACCAAGAGTTAGAACAAATAGACTCAAGCAAATCATACATATCCCTTCCTACTTATCTATATACTAACTAGAGAATATAAACCTGGAATTAGAACTACCCTATCAAGACTTTTTACAGTTAACCTAAGGAATGTGCCGCATTGTGAGACAGACATCGCGTGTAAAAAAAAAGAGTAAAGAAGCCTATCCTTGGCAATACCGCACTATTACTTTATATTGAGATTCTAAATAGAAAAAGAGTCAAATAGATGTCCTTTGTGAGTGTAATCCGTCTGGAATAAACTAAAAATTCATTTTATGTGCGAAATGCAAACTTCTTTTATCTTTTTATTCTTATGCGCTCATAATTAGTTATTTCTTGGAATAGAATTCATGTATAATAAATAATAGCAGTAAGTTGTTGGCCCCAAGCCTATAAATCTACTTTTTTATGTTTGTTGACTAAAAAACACGATCTATTCTTGACAAAACTACAAGGTTATGGGGATATATATATAACACCGTGCAAGAGACTCGCGAGATGGTAAGGTTAAGAAGTAAGAACACCCTTAATTTAAGTTAGAAGTAAAGAGAGTGGCATAGAAAGAGCCTTGATCGCAGAGAAGAAATTCTATATTTATTTGAATAGTTTGCTCTGGTTGTGGTAGATACTCTATTTATTTTAGTAATAAAAAAGGCCTTTTTCCTTTCGAAATAGAAAACAAATCGTAGAAGTCTAAGAGATCTCATTAAAAATACATTAGTACAGATATTATATATTATAAGTTATTATTTGTTGTCCTTTCCGCTATATGCTACTTTTGGGGTTTTGGTTCCCATTTATTCTTTTATAGACTTTTCTAATCAGAGTACTTGTCATAGAACTAATCCAAAGCAATTTCTGACAACACAACAAGGCGGAGGAGTCTAAAACCAACCATGTTAATTCATCAAATGAGAAAGATCTCAAGTTCTATCTTACCTTCTAGCTAAATAATTCCTTGCATCTTTGTCTGTCTCTGCAATAGACCTTAATTCGTATAAATACCCTAATAAAGCTTCTTAAAAAGTTATCAATGGCATAAGAAATACCTAACTGTGTAGTAAGCACATTCTTCATCAAACATAGCAGTGTATTGTTATTATTCGCCTAGTATGGAAAGAAATATGCCTCGATGCTGAAATGTCTTATGAGATTAGCTCTTATTATGGCTGTCTTTATCTTTCAGCAGTGTTCTTTTTCAAATAGTTAATAAGTTAAGGCCTATTGCCTATTTCTAAATAATGTAATATGTATTATTATCCAATAAATTCGGGTAAACCTGAAAAGCCATTGCACCCAAGATAGCTAAAAAAAATAATGCATATGCAATGAAAATGCAGTTAAATAGTACAACAAGTTCGGTCGTATAATGAAATATAGTACCAAATTCCGTATCAAATATTAATGACATGGTTTATTTTTTAGGTAGAAACACGAAATGAAAACAACGAGGCCATTGCTTTTGATTGGAGTCTATTTAGTTTAGCTTGTCTTAGAAATGAACGTTTTCACCCTTATAGTTAGTTTGTTGTTTTTCAAAGCAACTAGAATTTAAATAAGGTTAAAGGGCTAACAATAGAAACTTCTAGGATATAGGAATAGGTCATTCATCAATACAACTATAGTTAACAACTCACTCGGTAACACCCAAGCATTGCCGCATCATTTGCAAACCTTCCTATAATAAAGAAAAACAAAAGGTGGGCATATAGTCTTAACACTATGATAATAGATATGATAAATAAAAGAGAAAATAGTAGATATTTAGAGGACAACGGGTGGAGATACGTACTTCTATTTTTTAGTTTGGGTTTAAACATTTGAAAAATACATAGGGACTAATAAAACACCGTAAAAAGAGATCTAAGAAAATGTAGTAATCCAGTAGACATAGAACAACCCGTCAAAGATACAGATTAGACCGTTCAGATCCTTGGATAGGATGTAGTTATTAAAGATATAAAGATAATAGAATCACAATGCTCGTCTATAACGTCATTATTAAGAAAAAATAAACGCTCTGGCAAATTCATCTAATACAAAGATACTAAAAACTGGATTACTAAAAGAATTATTCAATTACAACTAACACCGAACCGAGTGGGATAGAAAGAAAAGGACTAGGCATAGTAGAAGTAAACATACCAGGTGCAAGAATATAAATAAAGATATACCTATAAAATAGAAGAAGACTAAACTAAGAATATATAAGAAGAAATCACAAGGACAAATGTAAAGTTATCCGTAATTAATCTAATTCTTCTTTACTCTAATTCCTTTCTAACTACTCTCTCTAGTTATTTATTATGTATAAAAAGCAAGGAGAGAAGCATAATAAGTCTTCAATTTATCGACAAAGCACCTAGATTCTGTTATCAACATTTGTGCTGACTTTAACTAAATTATGTACTGTGTAGTAAAAGGCTTTTAGTTGACTATAATATATACCACGACCGACGTTCCGGGAGTTAGAGAAACTGACTAACTCGATCTATCTATACAAGATTCTATATTTGATTTGGAAAAACTCATTTAATTATACTCATCAAAAATCAAAGAAATACTTAACGGACATAAAAAAGAAATAGAAGTGTGCTAAGGCTAATAAAGAAAAATCTACCCATAGCTGGTTGTTTCACTTTTTTGCTAATGTAATGTCTTTCCAAATATGAAATTAAAGGGTTTACTGCGTTCATATTCCGCTAATATTTTCATTGAAGTTTTAAGTAAGTAGACAAGAAGAAAGAAATCTTATATACAATATAAAACGAAACTCTTTCCCTGTGAGTGAGCAATAACTCGTTTTTTACATACTTGTTACCATTCTATAAGCAGAAAAGAAAGGCAGAGAAGATTGCAATGCAACATCCTAATAGGTAGGATATACTAACTAAGAAGTATCATACAACATATTGAGAAAAACATAGAAACAAAGGAAGCAAGCACGTTTAACTTCACTAAAAGAATACAATGCTCGTTAAGCTCCTTAGTATGGATTCCTTGGCTCATCGCCGCCGATGAACCAATCAAATAGCGGTAGATATAGATAGTAGTAATGTATTAAAGAAAGAAAACAGTCTAAAGAAAGAGAATTGGTGCCTCTTTTAGACTTATTTTTCTTTCTTTTTTTAGACACTTTTATGTATGGACTTATTTTCGTGTTTTTTGAGATCTCTTAAATGGAAATATTAAAATATAGGAAATCACTAAGGGAGACGACCTAAAATCGCTAAAATTCTGGAATGAATGGCTTTCAAACTTGGCAAAGTAGGGCAGGATTGCCGGGTATTGCTACACAATTTATGCGTAGACAAATAGCTCTTTTTATATGCTAAAGCTAAATCGAGCTGAAAAAGTTGGCATTGACTCAGGTTATTGCCATGTGATGCGGAAATGTACAGTACATAAGTGGGATGGGCACCTCCTGTATAATTCATTTCTCATTGAATCTGTAGCATTGATTTAAATTGATTCTGCCGTTGGTCAATAAACTTTTTGTCAGTTATGGTATATAATTTAGAGATAAAGAGAACATGATTTTAATGTATAATAATAAAAAGTTCTGATAAGTATTCTTATTTCTATTTCTTAGCGAACTGTAACTCATAGCACACATGCATTTCATGAACAACTGATCCTGTTAATTCAATTAATAGACTTGTTTTAGTTTTTATAAAAGAAACTCTAGAGCATATATCATGGAAACTTTTTCCATTTTATAGTCCTGCATTGGTGCAACGCCAGATTTTATCATGGATGTTGTCATAAGCTAGCCTTCCAATTCCAAAATACATCAGAAAATAGAGAATCTGAATCTATTCGAACAGCTTTCCAGGAACTTCTTTTACTTCTAAAAAGAAAATTGATACATTTCTAGTATTGCTTCAAGTCTATTTAGTGAAATATTTCATGTGTACTATTAGGGGCTTTGCCTCCTTTTTTTATAGAAATTATACAACTATGCA
>JAYMSP010000157.1:0-72134 GCA_036897095.1 Plantago elongata | reverse complement strand
TTGGAGAGCTTGCTGGAATCGAAGGTGATCCTTTTACCGGGATTTGCATTTCTAACTCGACCATTGAGGTGTTCAAGAAAAAAGAATGGGAGATTGGATATTTTGAAGAGCTGAGTGTAAAGAAAGCAAAGTTGCCACGGATTGAAGATTTCGAAGCGCTGAGTGTAAAGAAAGCAAAGTTGCCATGGAACTGTACGGATATTCGAGGGGTTTCTAGTCAGGTGACCCCTAAGCCTTGTGATCTTTTACCTGAGAAACATGTGCATTGCAGTTTTCCAGATGATCAGCTGGATATTGAAACTGTTGTGCTGAAAACTTGTTCTAGTTAGGCTTTCGGTGAAAGCATTTGTTAAGAACAGGGCGTGTCGATTAACTGCTCAAAGCAGATATTCTAAGTTGTAACTGCTTTAGTAAAGTATAGACGAAGATTTTAACTTCAAATCATTCTGTAAGAACACAAGAAATTCTAATGGAAGATTGGCTTTGAAGTCTGTTAAGTTGTTAACAGTACATTTTATCGAACATTTAGAAAATGAGAATTTGAAAAGAGTGAGAGAACAAACAACATGAATTACTGCATATCTACGGCGCTCCTAAAAATCTGGCAATGAGTCCATCTGCCAATTCGAAATAGACCCATCTCCAGGCTCCAGCCATGTTCGAAGAACTAACAAAAATGTCAAAATTCAACTATAATAATTGCAAATATCCAAGATTTAGCAAAGGAAATCTCCTTTATTAAACTTCCTGCTTAATTAATTAATCATTCTTACTACTTTAATTTTCTTAGATTACAATGATTCAATTTATTATTTGCTGTATAAATATCTCCAGTTTTCACAATAGTCTCATCCATTTCTATTTGTCATTCAATCAAGAAAATGTTCTCATCCAGGAAATCTCATGTGAGTACTTGTCAAATTTTCACTCTTTTTTGGTTGGTAAAATGTTTAGTTTTTTTTGCTCAGATATCATCAGTCTTCATGTTTCTTCAAAGTGTCACTTTTGCTCTTTTCTGGTTTGTAGAATGTAGAGTTTTTTACTGCAGAATCATCAGTTTTCATGTTTCTTTGTCAAATTTTACTCTTTTTTTGTTGGTAAAATGTTGAGCTTTTTACTGCGGAAACATATCATCAATTTTCATGTTTCTTCGAATTGACAGTTTTTATTCTATTATTGGTTGGTAAAATGGTGAATTTCTCAGGTCATGGAGAAGATCTTGATATGCTTTGTTCTGGGATTATTCTGCCTCAATGTAGCTGCAGGATGTTTAGAACACATGTCCAAGAGCCATCAGAAAGTCAAATATGTGGCGATAAATTGCCGAAAACACACTGCATATTTGACAGATTTTGGGGCAATAGGAGATGGGAAAACCTCAAACACTGCTGCATTTAAGTCCGCCATAGCTAACCTGAGCAAGGTCGCCTCAGACGGTGGTGCACAACTCATTGTTCCCCCGGGAAAATGGCTGATGGGTCATTTAGCCTCATTAGTAACCACTTCACACTTTATATTGACCACAAGGCTGTTCTTCTTGGCTCCGAGGTTGTACCTTGTCCAATCCAGTCGAAAATCTTATGGTGTGTAAAAAGTTTTAAGAAAGACTAATGCTTGTTGTGATGATTTTGGGGGTATCAGGATGAAGGGGATTATCCGATCCTTGATCCGTTGCCTTCTTATGGACAAGGAAGAGACGGTGGGAAAAGGTTCGCCAGTCTTATTTTCGGAACAAACCTTACTGATGTAGTCATAACAGGTAGAGCCAGCCCTGAATTTTTCATAACAGGCAACAGTTTAGTGCCTCTGAGGCAGAAAACGATATGGTTGTTGCGAAGTTGCAATTAAGGATTTCTTTGCTTACCGATCTTGTCAGGTGGGAATGGAGCAATTGACGGACAAGGCGAGATATGGTGGGAGAAATTCAAGCAGAAGAAGCTCAAGAACTCTCGGCCATACTTGATTGAGCTTGTGCACTCAAATCAAGTCCAGATTTCTGAGCTGACATTGACAAATTCTCCTTCATGGCATGTCCATCCGGTTTACTGCAGGTATTTAAATCACTTATCTGTACGGTTTCAATGAAATTCTTCTATGTCGAAGGTTCAATAGGAAAATTCTCAATTTATTACAGAGAACCACCACTTGCATACATGTTTCGTTGTATCGATTTTATCTTGTGTGACAAATTTTCAGGGATGTAATTGTTGAAAGGCTGACAATCATTGCACCGGTGACAGTTGGAAATACAGATGGGATCAATCCAGGTTTTGCATTGTTCCGGATCATCTAGATTTCAATTCTTCATTCCTGTCTAAGACCAAAGGATTCAACAAAAAAAATTATGATCCAAGTTTACCTATTTTGTGCAGATTCATGTGTAAACACGCGCATACACGACAACTACATTGTGTCCGGAGATGACTGTATAGCTGTAAAGAGTGGTTGGGACGAATATGGAATAAAATACGGAATGCCTACACGACACCTTAGCATAAAAAATCTCACTTGCATTTCACCAAAAAGTGCTGTAATAGCCCTTGGTAGCGAGATGTCAGGAGGAATCCAAGACGTTCGTGCAGAAGAAATTACTGCTATTAATTCAGAATCAGCCGTCCGTATCAAGACAGCCATAGGACGTGGGGCTTATGTCAAGGATATATTTGTCAGAAACATGAACTTGGATACAATGAAGTATGTTTTCTGGATGACAGGGGACTACGGCAGTCACCCGGGTTCTGGTTTTGATCCGAAAGCACTTCCATTGATTGAAAACATAAACTTTGGGAGTGTCAATGCCAAAAATGTTACTATTGTTGGAGAGCTTGCTGGAATCGAAGGTGATCCTTTTACCGGGATTTGCATTTCTAACTCGACCATTGAGGTGTTCAAGGAAAAAGAATGGGAGATCAAAGATTTTGAAGAGCTGAGTGTAAAGAAAGCAAAGTTGCCATGGAACTGTACGGATATTCGAGGGGTTTCTAGTCAGGTGACCCCGAAGCCTTGTGATCTTTTACCTGAGAAACATGTGCATTGCAGTTTTCCAGATGATCAGCTGGCTATTGAAACTGTTGTGCTGAAAACTTGTTCTGTTTAGACTGTTGGTGAAAGCATGCTTGTTAAGAACAAGGTGCGCTGTTACTTAATTGCTCTAAGCAGAGTGATAGAAAAAGATTTAAACTTCAAATCATATTGTAAGAATATAAGAAATTCTTGGAAGATTGGCTTTGAAGTATGTTAATGTACATTTTATTAACATATATAGATGTTAGGTTGAACATTTAGAAATGAAAAGAGTGAGAGAACAAACAACATGAATTACAGCATATTTACGGCGCTCCAAAAAATCTGACTATGACTCCATCTGTGAATTTGAAATAGACATATCTCCAGCCGTGTTTGAACACCAAGACTCCAATGGAACCCCAAAATCCTGTTGCAAATCCAGCTATTACTACTCCATAAAACCATATTTTATCAGCTTCATCTTCTTCACCTTCTGAATCACGAGTCTTTGCATCCGGTGTGTCTGCTGTATCACCCTCCTGGCATTTCTTTATCAGTGGTTCTCCACAGAGTCCAGGGTTGCCCTCATATATTGAAGTGTCTCCTAGAGTTTGCAGCTGATATCCTGTCGGGATCTCTCCAGTCAGATTGTTGCTCGATAAGTTCAAACGACTTAAAAAAGTCAGATATGCAAAGCTCCTAGGGATGTTGCCAGAAAGATTGTTATTTGAAAGATCAAGTGATTCCAAGGACACCATGTCTCCGATTCGTTGTGGAATGCCACCTTGCAGATGATTATGTGACAAGTTCAGGAAATGCAAGGCAGCAAGTCTGGTTAGCTCTGCAGGTATTTCTCCGATCAGACTATTGTTTGAAAGATCCATATAAACTACATACTTTAGCGTAGCAAAGTACACGGTTGCCTCTCCTTTAATCATCAGTCGCAGTCCGTTCTTTGCAGATGACTTGATGGTGGAATTGTGCAATGCCATGTATGTGAAATTGTCAAAGCAATGTGGAATGCTTCCAGTCAGCCTGTTATTTGCGAGGTCCAATATCTGCAATTCTGATAGTTGACAAAACTTAGAAGGAATAAAGCCGTAAAACTCATTACATCGTAGTCGAAGCACTTTCAAATTCAACAGGTAATTCCCAATCCATTCTGGCATTTCCCCCGTGATTACATTCTCTCCAACATCAAGAACTTGTAGTTTTGTGCAGTTCCTCAGAGTAGGAGGAAGTTCTCCTGTAAATCTGTTGGCGCTCAATTGTAGCCATTCCAACGAGTAAGCACCCCCGATAGAGTCTGGGATGACACCAGAGAGATAGTTCCATGATGATGACAAAAAACGCAAATGGTTTAGATTCTCCCAACATTCTGGTAGATTACCTGATAACCTGTTTTTGGACAGATCTAGAAACCTCAGAGGTTTGGCCTCGCATAACAAATCAGGTATTGCTCCTTCGATACAATTATCGGATAGATCTAAGTGAGTCATATTTACATACCAAAGCCACTTAGGAAGAGGTCCAGAAAGACCATTGGAACTGAGATCAAGCACCGTCAATGACGAAAGATTGCCTAGATGATGAGGAACAACGCCACTGAAGTTTGAATATGAGAGGTTAAGATGTTGTGTTTGGTTCATCAACCCGAGAAATGAAGGGATGGAGGTTAGGTGAAAATCGTTCCCACTCAGGTCTAGGAAAGACAAATGCTTCAAGTCCAAAATGGATGAATCAAGCGTTCTACTATGCAACATGTTGGCAGAAGAAGAAGAGTCACCATACCTCGGATTTTGGAGATCAACACGAATAACATGTCCTGATTTTCGATCACACTTGATGCCTTGCCATTCACAACAATCTAGGCTTGCGTTCCACGATGACAATCTGTCAGAGGGATCCGAAAGGCTTGCCTTGAACTTCAGAAGAGCGTTCCTTTCCCTTGAAATACAACCAAGAGTTGTATTTACTTCTTCTCCAGAGCAGCAAATCACCAACCCTGCAACTAAAAACATAGTCAGAATAAGAAATATGGAACACATGTTCACTGTAGTAACTATAAACTATCTACGGATCTTTGAACAGATAGAATGAAAGAATCTAAATAAGTTTCAGAATAATTTTCAGCTTGTCTCTGTAACCATTGACCTTTTGAAAGACAGTCTACTTTTATAGTTAGGTCCATAAATCATATAGTGATCCCTCCATCCGCAGTACTTCATACACACATAAATAATACTGTTTCCTCATTTTATGCTATTTTATTATTATTTATTCGGATGATTTTACCGAAAACTAAGTGTCAAAAAGTTATGTATAAAGTTTTTAGACAGAAATATTATTATAGAGGAGTATTATATTATGGCCGTCATCGACTAAAATTTCACAGAGTAACCTTGATTTATGATCAAGTCTTGGGTTCTTTTTTTCTTTGCTTAAGACTTTGATAAAGTCTGAGCACACCAAATTAATTGGACTTGCAGACAACATTGACATTTCCCATCCCTGTAATATGTCCTGGACCTGGGACCATACTACTGTGAAGATCAGAAGTTTTTAGTTCATTTTAGTGATAAGAATGTATTATACTCCCTTCGCAAAGATAAATTTACGGGTTTATCTTATTCGATTTGGATCATACTAAAAATGGACATGTAACAGATGATTGAAATACTTCTAGATCTTAGAAAATCAGGAAAATAAGGAAATTAAATGTTTGAATCTCTGATTGTCATTATTCTATACTTGACTAAGATCATTAAACTATCAGAGCGTTTAATTTGTAGTGTGGTTGATTTTTTTTTTTGCACTAATTAAACATCAAGTAAGTATCCGGGGCCATTCGTATAGCGATACTGAAAGGGACCGATTGTCGTTATAATTATAGCAGGCGGAGACATAAGGTGTTTCTATGAAGAAATATCGACTTTATACATACACGTAAAAATGTACATTGTTCACATATAGAAAATGTACATTAGGTTCCTTTAATACATTTTTACTGTACTGTTTATATTGTTAATTTGATTTGTTTCTTCAATTTTTCCAAAAAGGTAATCAATGGTATTGTTCTTAATACTGTATACATCAAGTTCTGATATTAATGTCATGTTTTCATTCTCCGTATTTGCAAAGATTTTTAATTCTCTGAATTTGCAAATATTTTGAACAGTTACACTTTGATTCAATGAATCTGTTACATTTAATTCTTGATATATATATATCTCTCCAATTCCCACGATATTCTCATCACATTTTTCACAAAAAATCAAGACAAAAAGTTCTGTCTCAAGTTCCTGTTTCTTGATTGATCTTTCATTTCTACATGCAATGGGGAAGTTCCTGTTTCTTGTCAGTTTGATACTGGGAATAGTATGTCTCAGTTTAGCACAATATCCAGTCCAATACTCCGCGATAAACTGCCGAAAACACACTGCATTGCTGTCAGATTTCGGAGCAGTAGGAGATGGAACAACCTTAAACACTGCAGCATTTAACGCAGCCATCCTTAACCTCAGCCAAGTTGCATCGGATGGTGGTGCGCAGCTCATTGTTCCTCCTGGAAGATGGCTAACAGGGTCATTTAGCCTCATTAGTGATAATTTCACACTTTATATTGACAAGGACGCTGTTATTCTTGCATCACAGGTTTTGTACATTGTTGAATACCAAAACTTGTGCTGTTTGATTAGAGTTTGCAGGCTGATGCTGTTTGTTGATGGCAGGAAGAGGCTGATTACCCGATCCTGGAACCGTTGCCTTCTTATGGAGAAGGAAGAGATGGTGGGAAAAGATTTGCCAGTCTTATCTTCGGAACAAACCTTACAGATGTAGTCATTACAGGTACTTGAATTTTCGCCCTCTTGAAGACACGTCTGTGAACAGCCTTGAAACTATCGTGGCGAACAAGCATTCTTGAGAGAATCTGAGAGTCCATGATCATTGGCGATTAAGGATTCTTGTTCTTTTAATCATGTCAGGTGGAAATGGAACAATTGACGGACAAGGCATAGTATGGTGGGAGAAATTCAAACAGAAGCAGCTCAATAACACTAGGCCATACTTGATTGAGCTTATGTTCTCAAATCAGGTCCAGATTTCTAATCTGACACTGACAAATTCTCCTTCATGGCATGTCCATCCCGTTTACTGCAGGTATATTATGGACCTCCTTATGCATCTATAAGTAAATTCGCATCAGGATCCTGATAGAACAATTTTGATTAACGTTCCATGTTCTTGAATCCAGGCTTCAGTTATATAAATCGAGTCTTTTGTAATGTTTACATATGTGTTTTCCTATTGTTTGAAAATCTATAGGGATGTTATTGTTGAAAGCCTGACAATCATTGCTCCAGTTACTGTTCCAAACACAGATGGGATCAATCCAGGTTTGTTTCTGTTTCCAGAAAACTTCAAGGTGTTCCATTTTGCAGTACAAGTTCGGTGCTTGGATTTGACATTTTACAAGTTGCTTCTGCAGATTCTTGTACGAACACACGCATACACGACAACTACATAGTCTCAGGTGATGACTGTGTAGCCGTGAAGAGCGGTTGGGATGACTACGGTATAAAATTTGGGATGCCTGCGCAACAACTAAGCATCAAGAGACTAACTTGCATTTCACCCAAAAGTGCTGTCATTGCCCTCGGCAGTGAAATGTCTGGAGGAATTCAAGACGTTCGCATAGAGGACATCATTGCCATCAACTCAGAATCAGGTGTGCGCATCAAGACCGCCATTGGACGTGGGGCCTACATCGAGGATATATTTGTCAGGAACATGACGTTTGATACGATGAAGTATGTTTTCTGGATGACAGGGGATTATGGTTCCCACCCTGCTACAGGATTTGACCCGACAGCACTTCCCGAGATTCAAAACATAAATTACAAAAATGTGTACGCGAAAAATGCTACTGTTGTCGGCCAGCTCTCCGGGATTGCAGGTGATCCTTTTACTGGGATCTGCATTTCCAATTCGACAATTGAGTTGTTCCAGAGCAATGTTCCGGAGATGGAAGACAAGAAAGAGAAGTTGCCGTGGAATTGTACGGATATTGGAGGGGTTTCTAGCCACGTGATGCCACAGCCTTGTGATCTTTTGCCTGAGCAACAGGTGGATTGTGCTTTCCCAGAGGATCAACTTCCTATTGAAATTGTTGTCTTGAACACATGTTCTCTTGCTTAGATTTGTTGTTAGCATGTGGTAAGTAGAAGCGTGCTTTATATCCACACGAACAGCTTCCATCAATCTTTATTTAAGTAGAAGATACTGTTTTATGAGATTCAGATATACAGGCAGAAGACAGACTCAAAATCTAACGTGCTTGAAAGTGTATGTTTAAGGAGCTTTGAGAAATTGTATATCTTACATTTATACGATTGAATGCACGGGTCCTATAGAAACGTAGTTACAACTTACACACAATTCTACATCGATGAAAAACCTTCAATCTGGTACCGATTTCTTGCAGTTTTCACCAAAGGTTTTCAATGGTTTTTTTTTTTTTTTGAAAAGAAAGGTTTTCAATGGTTGAAGAATCATGATGTTGAACTTTAGGAGAAACCAGAGCAGACTTTCATGCAATGGCTCTCTTCCTGGTTTAACACAGGGTATCAAACAGTATTGTTTCCAAGCTGAACCCTTTTCCATGTTCTGGATTAAGTTTCATCAAGCATTAGGTTGTTCATGAATCAATTTGTTCGAATAAGAATGGAGGACGACATGAGAAAAGATCTTACAAGTCGAAACCAGCTGCCAGAATGTTGCTAACTAGGCAGTTCTGTGCAGAAGTAAACAAAAAGAGCAGTCCTGTAAAACACCATTACTCTCCAAGGGACGAACAAAACACCCCTTGGGAGAGAACAAACAAAAAATGGCACATAGGCTGAATGGAAATGATTATTGGTCGAATAACCTAAGAGCACACTTATATGCAAAAGCTTAGCCTGAAAAGGTTGCATATACATCAGAATTCACACATGAACCAGTAAATGTGATTCCTTTTAATATATACTCGGTACTATACATGAATATTAAGAATTAATCTTCACGAAACTGTACTAGCTCAAAAAAGAAACAGAGAAAATTGTGGTCGCATGTATGCTAGCTGCATCTGTTCTATTGATTTTCAGAAACGTACTGGCTTCCGCAGACAGAAGCTCTCAATGTTCCCATTAAAGTTTGGTACTGGCTGCAGCTTAATCTCATATAGCTTTGGCCATAGCTTCCCAGTCACTGAAAATAAGGTGCAAGAAGTTCAAACCTGATCAATCTTATAATACATGTAGTACTCCGAATGACAAAGTAGTTTAATGGAAAAACTTTGAACACAGAATCTGAACGGTGATTATGCGAAGAATCACTCATAACTTCAGAAACTCTATGCAAGAATGCTTGATTCAATATTTTGAGAGCTCTGATGTAATGGTAAAAGAAACTATGTCTATATGGTGCCAGTTGCATAATATGGGAATACTATTCTATATCTATCAAACGGTCAAAGATATATTCACTGGAAATCAATAGAATAGATAGACCATACCAAATATGCGGTCCGTCTCGTGGTCCCATGCTATGCCATTCAAAACATCAATATCCTGACAAATTGATGGCAAATTAAAATCTATGAAGTTAAAGAACACTTGGCTAGGGTAAGGCAGATACAAAATTAACGAAGTTTGTATAAAGCATTTACCCTATTTCCTGCTGCTAAAAGCCCCTCCCTGCAAGACCATATATAATAGATGAGTGGTATCCTACTAAGAGAGTTGATAATGCAAAACAAGAAAGGAAAATAAAGGGTTGTCTGATTAACAACATTATATAAAGTGAGTGAGAGTAATACCTCAGTTTGGGAAGGTATATCCATCCCAACACATTACCATCTTTCCCCGATATTCTTGCAATGCAGTCAGTCTACGAAACAGTGGATGTATATAAATTGGTTGAGATCAAATATATTGAGTAAATTGACCCAAATGGGCTGTGCATTCTTTCATACCATCCAAACATTTGCCCATACTTCACCGTTCACATACTCCAGTTCATTTAGGTTGTGTACTTCGAGTCCTTTGTACCTTACAGTGTGCTTCTCAGCAACTGCAAACCAAAAAAGAAAAGAGAAGAACAGAACAGAACAGATCAGAATATCATGTAGGGAGCTAAGCCAATATAGGCGATGAAACTCAACAGTTTACACAATAATTAATTAACTCGGATTGGGGAACTAAAACACAATAACCTCCAGTTTCAAATGATGCTAACCTTTCATAGTTTGAGATTGAATTTTGTATAATGTTGAAGACCCATCAGTCCCGAATATAATTTTTCCATCAGTTGCCAATCCCCAACCATCGGGCATCGGATTATTGAACATTTCAACCTGCAGATGATATGGATATAAGCAGATAAAAAATAATCACCAACCAAAATGTGACATACAACACAGGATTTGTGGTAAACTGACAATGCTTGATAAGATGATATCTTAACTAGGGTGTCTATACTTCGAAGTCAAAATACTCCCTTCAAAATGAAATTCAAATTTTGGTAGAACTAATCAACTAACCCATATTTAGCTAATGTACGTTTATTTCAACAATAGATAAGCTGGGAGAGACTAAATTGGATCATATAATGTGTTACAGTCAAAGAGACATTTCTGTAAAATAAGTTAACTATTTGTTGGAGAAATTGGGCACAGGCAATTCTTGCAGGCTTGCAGCTGAAATTAAAAAAAAAGTTAAGCCAATTATAGCGTTTCATAACCTCATTTCCTAGTTGTAAAATGCTAATATGCCACTGCTGGATCTTACGTGTATGAAAGAACGTATGTGAATTAATTCAGATTATGAAAACCATAGGGAGCGAAGCACAAACTTTGCTTAGGTTATTTCTGTCATATATGAAGGCAGTTTTCTTCAACCAAGTAACTTGAAACAACCTACAAAAATACATAGCAGTACTACATCAGAACCAGCACCTCTGTAAAAACAAGATAATACGAAATGAATTAAAACGCAAATACAATGCACAGGAAGAGAGAATTTGCAATAATTTTTTTCCCCTTCTTTCATCAAGGGTACAGTACAAATGGACTGAACATCCAAGAAGTATGATATAAACAGTAATCAACTCAGGTGCAAAATAACTATAAACCAATTTAAATGAACATGGTCATACAAACCACTGAACTTGATAAATATATATAAAGGTAAATAGGTGTAGGAAGAAGGAACAAACAATTGTTAGCATGTGTACAAGATAAGATCCTACAAGAATTTACTTCTCAAGTCTACTCTGCATAGGCATTTGTTATGCTCAAGATGTTATCTACATCATAAAGAAAGACATGGGTAAAAGTAAAGAGGTATAGATTCAAAGACCAACCTGTCATTGAGAAGAGTTAAACCTTCCCCAAAGTGGGCATACTGCATGTTTTGAATAGCCTCAACCTATAAGCAAGAATGAAAAAGCTTCAAATATCTAACTACGCTAAGCCTTTGATGCTCCTTATGCATTATACAAATGAGAAGCAAACTTTTTTACATGACTGATTTTGTTTAATGAATGTATAGGACTCATAAACAGTTTTTAATGGAAATATAGAAAAAGTTCAGGATGTAAGAAATTGCAGTCACAACTGAACTTCTGGATCAACATTTTAAATTTGGTTTATACCTCTCCAGTCCGAAGAGCCACTTTCCTGACAGATGACTGCAATTTGGAAGAATAAAAAGCAAGGCAGAATATCAGAATAGACTCTGGATATAAAAGTCAAAAACTAAGAAGCAGATCCAAACAACAATGGCTAATACAACCAGCAGAACATTGAACAGGAATCATAAGCGTTATTTGCAAGATAAATTTTACAGCTTCTTTCAGCACTTCTGTAGTTGCTTTATCTGAAACTTGGATTTTACCCTCAGTTTGATGAACAAACTATGTTATTATAGTTGCTATGATAGCTCAAGTTACTTCACAATAGCAGTCGCTATGGTCTGCAATTGACAATCATGTCAATAAGAATGGTATACCGTGTATAGACTAAAGTGATACACATCAGTCGACTGCTAGAAGAAAGATCACATCTATCCCCATTCTCAACTTATCATCTAAAATATGTACAGAGAAACTGCTAGAGCTACCGAGTTATATTTACATCACAAATTGCAAGTTCGGGCAGCATGCCGAACACGCAGACATTTATCATCAACGCAACAGAAAACAGGAAATTACTGGTACCAGTATGTAGCAAACTCACACGTCCATTAAGCCCAGTCGACTCAAACAGGGTGTCATTTCCTCCATATAGAAGCCCCTGAAATACCAATCCAATATTGATAAGTAACCTCTATGATTGTACAAGCATTGTTTACAATTATCACATTGGAGAAAAAGTAAGTGAAATCTAGCTGAACCAAAAAAGAACAAACACTTCATAAGAGCACAACTATGCACATCATTAAGCAAGATAGCAGCCAATCACAAAATTGAATCGTCATTAGCTAAATTACAGAAAACAAACCTGAGTGAAGGCATCAGGATCATGAGGAAACTCGTTGACCACTTCACCGGTGTAAATTTGATTCAACGGAGGTGAATCAGAACGGAATACGTGCCTCACTTTTAGCGAAACGCTTAACGAAACCACCACAATTACAATCAAAAGAGCTGAAATGATCAACGAGGCTCGTTTGGAGGTCAAATGAAACTTCGGAATAGAAGGGGCCATGGAAATGCTTGGAGACTTTCTATTTATGTTTTGGTTGGATGAGCGCTTTTTCTTCAGCGATTTGACCGCCATGATAGTGACGGAGCGTACATTGAAGGTTGGGGAGGATCACGGCGGCGATCGGCGGAGGAAATTGACGGCGATTGGTAGCTGATTTTATTGGTCAACCCCCAATTTTGACTGTGGCTTGAGGTGGTCGAGATTTTGCCCAAATGTGTTATTTGCAGCATTAATTGAGAAGAAAAGGATTGACTGACAATTGTTCATGACTTCATGTAAATGTGTGAATTACGTCTACACCCTTTACTGGACGTTGACGTTTACATGTTTGGATCGAAAGGAGTAAAAGATATTGTCATTATTCATAATAGTTAGCAAAGATCCTGATCCTCATCCACTATAGTTATTACATTATATGCCGTTATTTATGTATTGTTTTTAAATCTCATTAATATATATCATTCTATTTGAACCGAAACTCTTTCGATATATCTTTTAGCATTCTTAATACACTTATATAATATGGGAGCATGCTAAAATCAACTAAAATATTTTATTGTTATCTCATTGTATTAGGAGTTGTAGAATGCAATGAATTTGAACTCATCTAAGGTTGGACTCATCTCCTTAAATGAAATGCTTGACTCCTCCTCATACTTCAATGGGTGGGGAGTTATATCTCGAGACTAGAATGGCCTTACTCTATCATCATCTATTGGAACCCAATTGCTAAGTGATAGAATCTCGACCCTCCTGACCTACATGGCTATCAAAGCAAAAAAAATCATCTCCTAAAATTAAATGCTCGACTCCTCATCGTGCCTTGATGGGCGGGGATAGTTATATTCGGGACCGGGACTAGGATAGCATTACTTTACAATCCTCCATAAGGACATGATCCGAATTGATGGACTATGGACTCTCTTGATATGCACCGCTATCAATACATAATAAATACTTCAAAGAGAAAGAAATTTCATTTTTAGATGACAAAATAAAACACTATAAAGCTTATTAAGAAGACATATGTAATGTCGATCTAATATCAATTGATATGGTTAGATGCCTTACGAATTTACTTTTGATGTACTATTCCAGTTTTTTGTGATCGACGTTAATCTAAGGTATATCATATATTAAAAAACATTTAATTTTTTATAGTTAGTGTTCTACTAACAGTTTGGTATAGAATTAGAATTGAGTAATATAAAAAATTGTATTTTTCTATACAAAATCATACAACTGCTCAATGCAAGTTGAGATAATTTTATGCCTAAAGATTAACAATGTTGACTTGGTTAAGAGAACAACAATTACGACTATGCGGATGGATTAGAAATGATTGATTGTTGAAGAGGCAAAATGCAAATATCCAACAAATTCTCTCCCGAAAATATAAGAAAGAAGAAGAGAAATCGAGAAACAGTAGAACACTCCAGAACCAACTCCTTCAATGGCGAATCAATCGAACCTCCTAGAACCCACCCTCCTCTTCATCTTCCTACTATATAAACCCTCCTCTCACCATTTCACAATCAACTCAGAAATCCATTCATCAGCATTCTCAAACGATCCAAACAAGCTCACAGACAAATTCAATTTCCAACCTCTCGTTAATTTCTGCACACAAAATCAATGGCGGAAGCTGAAACATTCGCGTTCCAGGCTGAGATCAACCAGCTACTGAGCTTGATCATCAATACTTTCTACAGCAACAAGGAGATTTTCCTGAGGGAGTTGATCAGCAACTCGTCTGATGCGTTGGATAAGATCCGGTTCGAGAGCTTGACGGATAAGAGCAAGCTCGATGCTCAGCCGGAGCTGTTTATTCGTCTGGTGCCGGATAAGGTGAACAAGACGCTCTCGATTATTGACAGTGGTGTTGGCATGACTAAAGCAGGTAATGTACTTGTTTTGGTTTGCTTTTGGTTTGTGTTGCTGAAATTTTATGCTGCGTTCGTTTTGTGTTTGTGAATGAAGATTTCCGAATTATGTATCTGAAATTGAATCGTGTTTGTTGAATTGCATATGATGCTAGAGATCTATAGAATTCAGATGTCATCGTCTATCATCAATTTAAGTGTAGATTGAACTGCTGGTTAACTCTAATTATTTGATTGTTTCAATTGAAATGCTTGCAATTCATGAGTATAGTGGAGTCGATTGTCTGAGGAGTATACCTTGCCTGAGTTGCATTTAGTGTGAGCCTTGGTATGAGTCTATTGAGATGATCTAAATATGATAGTGAACTACTGAACTACAGGATTTAGATGATAGAATTTAGATGTTATCATCTGTTTTATGTTGAATAGAGTGCTAGTTAACTCTAATTGATCGGTCATTTTATTGAAATGCTTGCGTTTTGAGTTTGTTGCAATCTGAAATGATTATGGAACTCAAGATGTTATGAAACAGTGAAGTTATGCTCAATGTGCTATCCCAATATTGTCATAAATTGTATGAACCTCTGTGCTGATCGATGAACTATTGTTGAATTTTACAGACCTGGTGAACAACCTGGGAACAATTGCAAGGTCTGGTACAAAGGAATTCATGGAGGCATTGCAGGCTGGTGCTGATGTAAGCATGATTGGGCAATTTGGTGTTGGGTTCTACTCTGCTTACCTGGTTGCAGAGAAGGTTATCGTCACTACAAAGCACAATGATGACGAACAGTATATCTGGGAATCGCAAGCTGGTGGTTCCTTCACTGTTACAAGGGATACTGAGGGTGAGCAGCTTGGTAGGGGAACTAAGATTACTCTCTTCCTGAAGGAGGACCAGTTGGAGTATCTTGAAGAGAGGAGAATCAAGGATCTTGTGAAGAAGCATTCTGAATTCATCAGCTATCCAATTTACCTTTGGACTGAGAAAACAACTGAGAAGGAGATCAGTGACGATGAGGACGATGAGCCGAAGAAGGAAGAGGAAGGTGATATTGAGGAGGTTGATGAGGAGAAAGAGAAAGAGAAGGGCAAGAAAAAGAAGATCAAGGAGGTTTCTCATGAATGGCAGCTTATTAACAAGCAGAAACCAATTTGGCTTCGAAAGCCTGAGGAGATTACAAAGGATGAGTATGCCTCGTTCTACAAGAGCTTGACTAATGATTGGGAGGATCACCTTGCTGTCAAGCACTTTGCTGTTGAGGGTCAACTTGAGTTCAAGGCAATCCTCTTTGTTCCTAAGAGGGCTCCGTTTGATCTGTTTGACACTCGTAAGAAGATGAACAACATCAAGCTCTATGTCAGGAGAGTATTCATTATGGATAACTGCGAGGAACTCATCCCTGAGTACCTTGGCTTTGTTAAAGGTGTTGTGGATTCAGACGATTTGCCGTTGAACATCTCTCGTGAGATGTTGCAGCAGAACAAGATCCTCAAGGTTATCAGAAAGAACCTTGTGAAGAAGTGCATTGAGATGTTCAATGAGATTGCAGAAAACAAGGAGGATTACAACAAGTTCTACGAGGCCTTCTCGAAGAACTTGAAGCTTGGTATCCATGAAGACAGCCAGAACAGGACCAAGTTGGCTGATTTGCTAAGGTACTACTCTACCAAGAGTGGTGACGAGTTGACGAGCTTGAAGGATTATGTTACCAGAATGAAGGAGGGTCAGAAGGACATCTACTACATCACTGGTGAAAGCAAGAAGGCTGTAGAGAACTCACCCTTCCTGGAGAGGCTAAAAAAGAAGGGCTATGAAGTTATTTACATGGTTGATGCCATCGATGAATATGCAGTTGGCCAGTTGAAGGAGTACGATGGCAAGAAGCTTGTCTCTGCTACGAAAGAAGGATTGAAGCTTGACGACGAAACAGAAGAAGAGAAAAAGAAAAAGGAGGAGAAAAAGCAGTCCTTTGAGAGTCTATGCAAGGTGATCAAGGACATTCTTGGTGACAAAGTTGAGAAGGTGGTTGTCTCTGACAGAATCGTGGACTCTCCATGTTGCTTGGTAACTGGTGAGTATGGTTGGACTGCTAATATGGAAAGGATCATGAAGGCTCAGGCTTTAAGGGACAGCAGCATGAGTTCATACATGTCAAGCAAGAAGACGATGGAGATTAACCCTGACAATGGAATCATGGAGGAGCTTAGGAAGAGAGCTGAGGCTGACAAGAACGATAAGTCGGTGAAGGATCTTGTGTGGCTTCTGTTTGAGACTGCTCTGCTCACTTCTGGGTTCAGCTTGGATGAGCCGAACACGTTTGCTTCGAGAATTCACAGGATGCTGAAGCTGGGTTTGAGCATTGATGAGGAGGAAGGCGAAGAGGATGTCGAGATGCCTCCACTGGAGGAAGAGGGCAATGAGGAGAGCAAAATGGAAGAAGTCGATTAAGGAGATAAAGCAAGCAATCTGAATCACCTGGTCAAGTAAAAACTAAAAGCAATCTGAATCACCTGGTCAAGTAAAAACAGTTTAGCTTTCGTTGTGTAGTTTTATGAGTCTGTGTCCTTTTGTCTGCCAAATATCAAAGTAGTTTGTTTGGTCTTTAATCGAATTTGTAATGGTTCTGTGGAATGAGGCTTGTTTTGTGAACTATATTAGATTATCATCCCATTTTCCGTCTCTGAATTTTCTTTGCATTTCAATAGCAAGTCTATTACATCATACATTGTTCATTCAAATTAAACTGACAGCAAGAACTGCCCGGTGCCCCCTTAAAAGGGGGAAAAACAAAAAGTCCTTTGAGGATTAGGAATATATAGATTAGGTTATGTCAGTAAATGATTCCATAAACTAAAATGTTGGAAATTAAACGAAAGATATGTTCATCTCCATGGACGTAGAACGGAAGATCTGGATTGGAAACTGAAAATTTATTGATAGATCGTAATTGACGACTTGTTATCATTGATCGAAAAGTTAAGTTGTAACCAACATAAGTTCTTCTAGGGAATTTACAGAAACAGAGTTGAATTAGTTGAGACTTGAGATTTTCGGAAAAGAAAAGGTAAATTAACATAGCAAGTATGTGGCAGATTTGAAAGTAGAAGAATAAATGGAGTTCTTTGGGAACTGCTGATGATATCACAATTCACTAAGATCGTACAATTAAGTATGTAAACGTATGATAAATCCAAAAATACGGCCAGAAATTAAGAACCTCCAGATTCACGGGATAAACTTAAACTAATGGTGATGAAGTGAGCGCCAGGATAACAGCAGAGCTGAAGGAGGTATATTACAGAGATTGAGAGGTCGATTAGTAGAGAACTTTAATTTAGAGAATTATGTACAGCTTAATATAAATACGGGACAGTGCTTGATATAAGAAATAATACTTCGAGTTGAGGAAAAATGCAAGTATCTATAACCACCTAAATATAGAGTTACACTTTAGTTCAATGAAAATTTAGTTATTCTTCAACAAATTTTATTGGTATTCAACATAAACCAAACACACTCAAGACTCAAGAACGTACAAATATTCTCAACAAGTCCAAGACCCTGACTTACATTTGCAAATGAAATATTTCAGGGACCCTGACTACTTACATTTGCAAATGAAATATTTCAGGGAAGAACGTTTGCCTGCAACCAACGTTTGCCTGCAACCAGACCCAGATATGTAGGTCGGAATTCAAGAAAATTGAGAAAATATCAAACTCAACCGAGGAAACAAGGCTAAGGTATCAAACTCAACCGAGGAAACAAGGCTAAGGTAGAGTGACAATTGGATGTAAATCGATGCTCAAATTCTGGTTATGAAACCAAATTACTTGCTTACTTCAAAAAATTAAAACTTCAAGCAGAAACATAATAATTGCCAGGCTCATAACAAAATTTTCAGTATCAAAGGCTGTGTTCAATTCATAAAAAAACCAACTAAATATGACAGCACATGACTAATGGAAATTAACTGGGTGGTGGTCCACCAAAGCCACCTGAACCTCTTCCAAAACCTGGACGACTGCCCGTACCCTGCGTGCGCAATACAACAAAATACATGAGAATGATAGTTATAGGAAGACACGGCTTGGAAACATTGAATCTTATCATAACATTATTAAACATAACATAGGAACAATAGTATTGATACTGGGGAAACGAGCATTACCCTGAAAGCAGGTTGGTAATCAGCAGGTGCTCCACCTTTCTCACCACCAAACTCACCTGCTGGCCCTCTTGGTCCACCACGGTACCCATCACGGTCACTAAATCTGGGCCTATCACCGTCTCTGGGAGGTCCACTAAGATAAGAGAAAAAAGTTCACATAAACCAAAGAAATATGATAAAAAAATAGAACACACGATATTTAAGAATAAAGTATAATTACTAGACTAAGCAAACCACAAACAATTCTCGACAACTCCAAAATGCAAGCAACACAGTTCTACAACTTCACTGTCTACAATCTAGAGGATTGCATGGGCCAGCGAATCTCCCTTTCAAACATGAATTGAAACCAAAAACATTGCATCATTGAACTACTGAACCTGTAAAAATCATAGATATATTTCCAAACATGGAGAGCATACGACAGCAGATATCCATGAAACTTCATTAGCAGAAAAATGTCAAATCAAGGCATGAAAGATATACATGTAAGATGCTGCAATATTTTCAACAGTAGGCAGCTAACATCAGAAACATGCAACCACTCTGTAAAGTATTAAAACTAGACAAGTGTTCACAAGGGCCACTACAACACAGCATTTGGCATAAAAGCGAAGCAACTAAATAGTATGAATATGCCTTCAAGCCAAAATTTAAAAAAAGCATCTAATCCAAACAACAGACCCTTCACCAAGAAGGTTGACAGGCAAGATGATTGATATTATTAAATGAAACAAATAAACCTACTTAAGACATGTTACGAATCATCTAGGCAACTGAACATAGACATTATGCTTCTTCAGAACATTCAGAACATTCAGAACTAAATACACAGGCTAAACAAATAAAATAAAGAGTAAAGCAATGTAGCTCAATTTACCGTGGGCGATCACCAGGTGGTCCACCAGTGGGACGGCCAAGAGGCTTGGCAGACTTCTTCAAGGTTGCTGGAACAATCTCAGAAGGCAGGTTGAGGTAAGTGCGGAGGAACTCAATTCCGTCATTGGTCAGATACCAGTAGTAATGCATCCAAGCAAATGTCTCTCTGACATACTCCTTGGATTTAAAGCTCTGCATGAGCTTGATGACCTGCAAGTTGGGGACATCAATCTCTGGGTGCTTCGCCAGGTTGTAGTCCTTCTTCGCAAAGCAAACACCCTCTGCATACCAAATCAGGAAACCAAATCAATTGACAATGCCACTAAAACGTATTATATCTAATAATACTAGATACTGTTCCATTAATCTATTATCTAAATGCCAAAATTGTCTAGAAAGCTTGAAAACAGAATGCTTAATCTATGCGATTATGCAACATAAGAAACAAAATTCAATCAGCAATGAACCAAAAAAAAAAAAAAATCTAATCATATACAACTTGCATCGAGGATCATAAAATGCTTATAGGTAGCTATTTACGCAGCGAAATAAATCGAATATGATATCAACAGTGACATAATCTAAAATCCGATGAAAATACTAATCTATTACTGTAAATCGTCACAGAATGGAAAAACGAACAAATAGAAGTGCTGTAGTCAAGCTGAAACTGACCTTGGAAGAGGTACTTGCTGATTTCTCTGCGATTTTTCTCGGAGATGATCTGACATGAAAAAGAGGAAAAATTAGTTCGTCACTTGGCTAGATTGATGCATGAACAGGAGTAATCGTAGAGGATTTACCATGGTTGATGAGCTAACGATAGAGGAATCAGAGGGAGAAACGAGATGACGCAGCTGAACTGTAAGAGGAAGAAACCCTAGGATGGTGATACGTATGATTTTATGGTAGGGGTTTGTGGGCTTGGGTTCGTGGGTTACCGATGTCCAATACCGTTTGCTCTTAATGGGCTAGATAGAGCCCACCACCAAGTCCACTAGTACTCCACGTAAGTTTAAAACGAGTTGATAGAGCCACAAATAGTCGATTACTACTGGATGTTGATGAAATTTTATTTTTTTAATCTGGAGCTACGTCAAATTTAGCTGGTAAGGTGATTCATATTTAATAGCTAGCCGATTAAATTATAGGACAATAATTTTTTTAAAAAAATTGTATACTTTTGAAATCGGTCTTTTAGGATATTCACTAAATGGAATCGCATTAACTAATTTTGGTTATTAGGTAAGGTAGAATAGCATGACATGGCTTACTGCGATGAACATATAATTGATGAACATACTCTTGAAATGTTGGCTATTTCTTCCAATTTGCAAATGCATTTTAGTAAACTAAGTGTTAGGCATATTTTCTTAATTATAAATCGAATCAACACACACAGTGCACATTAGAAATAGTTATTAATTTCGATATCACTCACTTTTGAAGTGTTGACAGTCTATTCTGATTTTGCATCATTTTATTACGTAGGTAACTCAGGATTGGTTTTTAACAAAAGGCGTTTGAGACTCATCATCAATCAGGATTTATCAGCGGTCCAAATCTCCAAAAAACAAAACGATTACTATCAAAGGTTAACTTCTGTATTTATCGTACCACTTTGCGATCGTCAAGTTTGAGACTCATCATCAATCAGGATACAAAGTACAGTACAGAAACAAAAAGTACAGTACAGAAACAAAATGGTGCAGAAAATGCCTTTGGCAATCCAAAAATTCACCAACTAATTTCCAGGCATCCCAAACTTAACCAATTACAGTACCACTTCAAGAATTGCTTCCTAACCGAATTTTACCTCTGCTTTTGCCCTTCATCCATTACTGCAGATGCATCTGAAGTCGATTTCTTGCAGCTCCACCAATGCCAGCCCTAACTAAACGTGAATATAACATGTTTCTTTTTTTTTTCTCTTCCAAAGAAGGAACTTTAAAACTTCCCTGTTTCCCATGTTGCTCCACTACTAATACAAAGACCAGTAAAAGAAGAAGAAAAAATCTAATGCCTATTTACTTGATCAAGATTGTCTTCCTGTACAGACATAACACAATCATTAGCCATCTCATGATACCGGACTTCACCATCATTTGACATCGTTCTATCTGACTCGTCGTCGCTGCTATATTTTCTTTTCATAAACTTGGGAACCAAACGGGTTACCCCACCATTTGCTTCTACTGACTCATCACCACTGTTTATTCGTTCAAATCGAACAGCACTGACCTTTCTTGCATTTCCTGCTAAAATCTGCACAAATTGGTCACACAAATATTTATTAGCAACTAAGAAGATTGCACATGCTGGCACAACTACTAAAAATTGTCATCTATGTAAAGTGAAAATAGTCAAAATACACAAGAGTGCTTGTCATTAATTATCATGTTTTCACAAGCTCACACCCATTAAGTATGCAACTAAAAACCTATCACGTATTGCCAACTGGAATCAGGTGGCTCATCTAACATTTACTTAAGTGAAAGAAAGCCCCACCAGATCATTAAATCTGCCATACCTCGAGCTTAAAAATTTGTGTCTTTTCCTTTTCCTCTTGTCGATCAGAATTCTCCACATTATAATCCCCATGATCTTCGCGGATTTCTTTGTCAAGGACTACTTTGATGGTCTCCCCAGTCCTTGGGATATATCCAAATGCCTCACACACGAAACCTGACACTGTCTCATACTGGTGACCCTGCATAATTTAAAAGTCTCAACTCAAAGCAAGAATTCAAAGGAAACAGAATTACTCCGAGACATGTATTTGTAGAAGTCGGGTCACGTTAAGGTTTTGTCTTTTTTTAAGAATTTCCATACTAGAAAGCATGCACATATAATTTCAAATTGCTGCACCCTGGAGAGATTATTTCAAGGACTTTCTGAGCAGTAACCCGTATAAACTTAGTAAGTTGCACTCATTCTCTTTCTGAAAGGCAGTCAGTTGCCCAACCCTATGGCATCTCCAACGTTCAACTAAGAATAACCATGAAAGAGCACAGAAACCCTTAAGAGTATCAATGCACAACTTCAACATCAACATTTGTATCACGGGCCAAATGCCATACTCAGGTAGCAAGAATCAGTTCAGAATTAATTCATCAGTAGGAACCATAAAAATGCATAGAAAATTACCAGGTATGAGCCAAGTAAAAATGGAAGTACCTCGGGCATTATTATGTTAAGATCTTCAGAGAGTTGATCTATTGATGTGTTAGCATCCACATCATATATGCCTTCGGCACGCATGACAATGTACCCAGTCTTTTTATCAATCTCCTCCTGTCACAGGGTAAAAAATATATGAAGGTACAGAAACAAGGATACAGCTGAAGACTATGAGGTTATCTATTAAAGGCTTAAAGCTACTCAGGAATAACAAGCAGGAATTTATTCTTTTCGCTGTAATAGTCCGAGATAGAGGCTAAAAAAGCAACATGAACCATTGCATCTCCGGAAAGGTCCCCAAGTGGTCTTATACAACAGAAAATGTAGAGCCCAGAAAACAATAAATGGATTTACACTTTTGGTAAGAATAAAAGATAACAGGACATACCAAAATGAATGGAGTACAGAAAAATTAAGAAACAATTTCCAATAAACTTACTTTAGAATCATTTTCATCAAATATTTCACCAACAATTTCTTCAACCACATCTTCTAGGGTCACTATCTGTGAGATCATTAGAAACTTGATCAGTCAAGACAAATTAACATGTAAGTGAAAAATAAACCGAGCAGCTTTCTTTAATGTAATATATCTAGAAGAAAAGCTTACTCCAACAGTTCCTCCATATTCATTTAGAACAACTGCCATGTGCACCTTTCTAATGCGGAATTCTCTAAGAAGATTCCACACAGACATTGAATCTGCAGTTTGCACCAATTCAAAGTCACAATGGATTGTGAACTTAATCTAAGTTTACAGAGCACATATATTCACTACACAGTTCATCTAAGAACAATTTGTGAATTCCTTGATTAAAATTGAACTTTTTAGGACTGTCTTGCAGATCAAAAGTATTAATGTAACTCACCAGGAACAAAGTATGCAGGTTTGTGTGCCATATCTCCCACTATAGAACTTTCTAGATGTTCGCCCTTCAAAATCAAACAGAACATGATTCTGCAGGCTATGAGATTTTTGTTTACGATTAAAGAAGATGAATACAAGGTGGGCAAAGTAATGATGCATCAGAAATTAGTTCACCTTTTGTACATAATCTAGAAGATCCATTGCATATGCAATACCAACAATATTATCTATGCGTTCCTCAAATACAGGCACCCTATAAAAAAGTCAACACATTCCTTAGGCTGGTCATAAGATGATTAAGCTATGGTGACACAAAAAGTACCTAGAATATTGATGACCCTTCCATGAATTGTGGAAATCGACAAGTGTTGCACCGGCATCAATTGCAACAACGTCAACAAGAGGCGTCATCACCTCTCTAACGTGTGTATCTTTAATCTCCAACACATTTTCAATCATATCCTGCCAATGAAGGGCCACTTAAGGTGTTTCGAAATGCAAATGGTGAATACAATACAAAGCAACGCCACAAGTATCAAATACACAATTCACAGAAAAAGCATAATCAGCATCTCATAAAACTAGCTTAGTTACCTGCTCTTCCTCCTCAATAGCTCCACTCATCTCTGCTCCACGTAACATCAACTTTAGTTCATCTTCAGTTACATATGGTTCACTGATACAGCAAAACAACATGGTTTAGCAACATGCTGATTTGAACTTTGACACCAGCACCAGATAAGAGAAGCCACATAGTGACAAGAATTGAAGGAAATATACATGGATAATATTCACTTATATAGGAAAGAACCCAACTACAATGCAGTCGCTAGTCAAGAAACTAGAGCATAAAACGACAATAGCTTATCGATACATCACACCACCTTCTAATTTAAAGATATTAAGAGCCAGGAAAAGAAAGGTGGAAGAAAAGGAAATTCTAGAACATGAAACAATGATAATAGATAAATAAATCGCACCTTCTCCCTTTCAAGCCTAGCATTTTCAGCATTCCCATCGAGAGATATGTAACAACTCTTCCCACAGGATATAGTACCAGAGAAAGCCACGCCACGGGCCTGACCTAGATGCATCAGAAATTGCAATTCACCAAAGAAAGGTGAAAAGGTCATGGTCTGTAATACAACTGCCTATTCCTTTAACTTTATTTCAGGGGAGGGGAAGTCAAAATATAAATGCCAAACTGTTGTAGCTTGATAAGAGTTCCAATAACAGTATATAATTCTCAACCAGTACTGCGGCTACTGCCTAATACTTACCACAAATCTAGCAACCTCAGTAGCATTGTGAACGGCTATACTTTTTGGAGTAATTTCGGTGAGGAGCAAAATAGCAACCTGGTAACATCAACACGTTAGTTAGCACTTTTGTTGTGTGTGTGTGTGTTGGGGGGGGGGGTGTGGAGTAGCAATTATGCTGTAGATGTTAAGCAAACCATGGACTTTTTTAAGATAGCAAGGGAAAATAGAAACTTAGTGTGATCCAGCTGAATAGTACAGCTAGAGCTACAAAAGGAGAAAGTAGGATATACTGTTGATTGATGAATGCACCATAAGGAAGGAAGATGTATGACTGCTTCTAGAGACATGAACAGATGCACATTGCACTACACTACGGGACTGAAGGAGTATAAAATAGTATAACTCTCTAAATATCGACTATTGTAAATGTTAGGGACATCAGACATACAGTCATAACTCCAGTAGCTGCACTGACACCGGCTTCACCAAAAATAGCAGTTGCAGCTTCAGTGACCAATGCTGTAGCGCCAATATTCACCACTCTGACCATAAAATGTTGTGTACAATAAGCAAAATAATTGTGCATTCAAAGGATGAATGGAAAAGTAAATAAGGGAACACAAGAGCAGTACGTGGTCCCTATCAGGATAGTTGTCAAGAATCTTGTAACATCATTTCGTAGCATTTTAAAAACACCATTATCAGATTCTTTTTCAGCCAATTCCCGCACCTGACAGAAGCATATTAAGAATCTTACATACTATCCCAGGGGGAAGGGAAAACATTGTTTTACAGGAGGAGACAAAAGTCACAAAACATACTAAACGGAAGCAGAATAACGCTCAACGCCTGTAGACATTTTCTACATAACTCTCAATACGGGGTGCCTAAATTCTATACACAACTCTTCTAAATAACTCTCAAGACTGAGTGCCCTTTAGAATAGCAACAGAAGCATATCACAGACACATTTTAATCCTACCAAAGCCTAACGTGACCTTCAATAACACCACACTGATAATTTCGATTAAACATGAAACGTAACCTGAGCAAATCAACACTGTCAAGCTACATGTGACGGTTACCCAGGAATCTTGTCTAAGCATTCGCCTACCTTTGCACAAAAACTACGCCAAATCCTTGAGTGAGAGAACATATATACTTTTTAACAAAGGACACACTGAAAAACATAGAAACGAAATCAAATTCCACAAAATAACCATCATAAACAGGTAGTTTAATAACTTCCAATTCTAATTGCAACTCCTAAGACACTCAAGTTATCCTTGAACACCGAAAACCAATACTATATCCTCAATACCTTCCAGGGCCAAAGCGTAGTAATCGACGTCTCAGCCATCGAGAAGAAAGCCGAAAGGCTCAACAGTACAACCAGAATCAACCCTTGCTCCTTAAAAAGAGTCAAAACCTGCAAAACCTTAGGCCACGAGCTCTTCAACGACACCAAATTCCTCTCCCAAAGTGCATACCCCGCATTGGCAACCCCTTCCACCGCCAACGCCCTCCGGCAGCTCAACACCACAACCACACCAACCGCTGCCGCAGCAGCAATACTCACCCCTCTCCTCAAAACCTCCCCAACTCTTCCATCACCAACGTCACTATCACCACCACTACCACTCGCATTCTCACAACAATTCGATTTCACAATTACCGAACAAAACGGTACAACTCTCCTCCTACTAAACGAGCTGAAATGGAACACCGGCAACCGAGTACGACAACCGATTAGCCGGAGATTTTCCGGCGGGAATTTGAAATTGGAAATGCGAGTTACCGGAAATGAAGGAGTCCTCCTGGTGAGCACCGCGGCGGAGGATCCACTCTCGGCGGCGGCGATTGCCGCTGATGCAACCATGAAACTGTATTGAGATTGGAGTGGTTAATGGAGATTTTGAAGCGGTTAATCTGAATTTGGAACTCAAATTAGGGTTTGTGCGGTGTAATTTGGAAGGAGATTGGATTTAGAGCTCATCGTCTTCAAGCTGCCAGTTGAGACTTGTTGTGGAGCTCTTCGACCAAACTAAAGTCTAATATTTCTGCAAGTTGCATGTGTGTGATTTACGGATTTACCCCTCCAAGATGCTGAGCTATTGCAGTTGAGCTCGATTTTATATTTCCTTTCTCGAGATAGATGCATTTTGGATTTTTCTCTTTTCGTTTTCGCAATTTGATAAATCACATGTAAAAATATTTACATGTATTTAACTCGTGTGATGTAAATATCTAATTAGTAATTGAAATTACCATATTTATCATGTAGGCGCAGCTAACTTTTTTAAAAAAATGTATAATTACGTAATAAAAATTTTATCATAAAAAACTCATGAAGCTGAAAAAGCTAGTGATAAATATGATAACATAACAACATTTCACAATGATCATATATAAATTATTATATGTTTAATTATAAACATTATGTTTTTAGTTATTCTTTCATATAATGCTTAAAATTAAGCAAGTTTTGTTTATACTACTTAAGCCAGTACTGCTCAAATGTATGATAATCTCTTAAAGGTGTTTCTTTTATATCTGACACACCTCGAAATCCATAATAAGAACCTTCCTTTTCTTTGGTGCATGCACAGTAGTTTTATTAAGTCATGAGTTGCCAACAGAGAGGCAGAGCTATTACAAACTAGATTACTAGACAAGAAGGCGGAAAGAGAACCAAAATTTGCATTTACATATCAACATTTGTACTGTAAATTCAAGCCTAATAATACAATTTCCTCTCATTTATTTCATCTGGTCGATATGTACAGGACCCATAAACTGCACAGACAACAGAGCTTGCACAAGAAGCATAAGTCATGCTTTGTGAAACCTCTCCACACCCGACCAACAAGCACCCTTCATACAGAGCCACCGGACTATTAATTATTTGGATTGGCAGGCATACGACCAATTAAGCTGCATCATCAGATTGACTAGCAAGGATGCAATCAGTTATGTCACTGTCCTCTGATTCGATTTCGTAGGAAGAAAGCAGTCTCCTCTGCAGAAGTAAATCATAAAGCTCAGGATAAATAATAAAAACACATGAACCATTTAGCATTTGGAGAATAAACCATTCCTTTTTAAGCCCTAGCCCTAGCCATACGCATTTTAACTAAAGGAAGCATGACATAATACAATTATGGAGTGGTGAAACATCTGGAAATTGATGATCACTAAACCTGGCTATGTACATGACATAATGCAACCACGTGCACTTGTTATGTTCATGAATGCATGTATTACTATGTTTCAAGTGACATAAAGTTCAGCACAAGGACTATTCAAAAGGTTTGGTTTGGTTTGGATATTATCATTCCAATTGTGTGTGTGTGCGCGGGCGTGCATTTATACGTGTGGTTTGCTAAAAACTGGAAAAAGCTCCCTGAAGGTAGCAGCTGGTTGACAAGAATAAATTAGAACTTACATGCTCCTCGAAAGTAGGACTGGCCAGATTGACAGAGAGGTTTCTCATCAACAATAACACCTATATCACAAGTCATATGAAGGAACATCAGATTACATCATTACAAAACTGTGTATAAATGCATACTTTTTTCCAGGAAAGAAATGAAGTGTAATGTTTTTCTGGGATCATACTGTTTCCATATCAATCGGATCCATCTTCTTCAATTGCTGAAATTGACCGCTGACATTAGGATCAAAGACACTGCCTATGAAGCCGTATACTTGAGCGAAATCAGGAAGTACTGCAACAAATAGTCACAGAAACGGTTCTTAACATATGAAAATTTATGAAACCTAGGCATATTGCACGATAGGAAATGGTCTACGGAAACAAGCCGACTGACAGAATGAGAGAGCAACAAAGTTGTAGCAGGTAGAGCAAGGTCAAAGGAACAGTAGAGGTGGTCATAATTTAATAATAGACAATTAGACATCGATAATATACTAATTGGACATCACAAGAATGCAAGACAGGTACTGTGACAAGCTTCTGCTATTGAATTAATGCACAGAGTAACCAAGTTTTAAAGGCCGTAGCCGTAATGATAGATTTTAGAAACATATAAAACGGCCGAGTGGTCAACATGGGCGATTGCAGCACTCATGTAAATACCCTGTCTACAGAACTATTTTTTGTAGGGGTAGAAGTCGAACCATAGCACAAAACAGTTGACCAGCGAAAAAAGGAAGTCTCAGATTTCCAAAAAGGTGGGGATGTTAGTATAATGCAAACAATCATCAGGGCACGGGAGTAGGAAGACATATATGCTCATTACTCATTAGATAACTTTGGATCAATCTAATCCGTAACACTGAATTTGAATGTATCCAGTTTACCATATGCAAAAGGGCTAAATTGTGTATAGCAAGCATAGTGTTCTTTATATGAGTCGCCATATTGTGCATCGCAAGCTAATGTTTCACCCATAACCTAGACGTCTCACTAGTTTAGTCATCTCACCTGCTACCCTTGTCCTTGGAGTACTCTCATTACTGTTGGTCGAGTAAAAGTAAGGCACTGACTGTCCAGTAGATCTGGCGTCACCTGTTACACAAGAGATTTTATTAAGCCTCCAGAGATCCACACCACAATAGTTCAAGTCACATATAAACGTGTTTGCGATTGACAAGGAAAAGTAAGTGAACCTCTAGTGTCATGTGAAAAACCACCACTGTGGATGGAATTGTCTGTCCATCCAGGCACGGAAACAGCAGTATCAGGTTGTCTAAGTAGCGCTGGAGAATCTGTTGGCCGCCTCACATATCCAGGTTCAGGAACAGCAGGCAGTGTTTGGGATGACGGCATTGGTTGTGGTACCACTGAAGCTTCAAAATTTTGACCAAACATAAGATAGGATATTCTTCAAGTTACCATGTCATGAATAAGAGATAACGAAAATACAGCACTCTTACAAATTTTTGGAGCTTTCTGAGGGTAGGGGTGAGCAGCTTTCCTTTTTGGCCGAGGTGGGGGTAGATGCTCATTTGTTCCACTCTTTTGTACTTTAAGAAAATACTTTTGTGCATGGCTACGTATCTACAAGAGAAGTCACTGAGTGTTACAGTCATGAAACATTAATTCCTAAGACCAATGCTACCCAAGTACCCCCAAAATCTAAAGGCATTCTTTATAATTGTGCACAAAAAAGACCACATGAAAAAAGAATTTACAAGACTAACTTCTCACGGTTGATCGGTGTAGCAGATTTCCCAAATTCAATCTATTTTTAACATTCTCTATTAGCTATTATTTCTATGTCGAACCCTCATTTGACAGAAGAACTCAAGGCTTTCAAAGAATAATTACTTAATCACATGATAGCTTCACAATCATATTTTTAAAACGTATACAGACAAATTTACTCGCATAGAGTGCATGTCTGGGCATAAAAGTACGATGAAACAAAAAATCCTAACAAAAGGTGAACCACAGGAGTCACATTACCTGAATTACAGTCTTAGAACCAACAAATGCTTCAATTTTCTTCCAATCGCGATCGAAACTGCAGCAAAATCATAAACATCAGTTAGATAGCAACTATATGAGAGGAATTACCACAACCTAGCCATGGCAAAGACATCATTTCAGAAACAACTAGCAAGATGGAAAACACATTTTCTCAAAACCACTGAAAATGATACCTTTTTCCCATTTAGCCAACTCAAAAGATTGAATATAACACAAAAACCACATTAATTTCTTCATCAACAGAGTCATAAGCCTTCAGTTGAGTAACAACATGGAGAAAAAAAATTGGAAATTGATACAAGCATCTGCATAGTTATTAAAAATAACTTTGGGAGAAATACCAACCCCTAATATCAACCGTGTAAGAGAAACTACCAATACCTAACTACGACACAGAATACATTTCAGAAACAACTAGATTAAAATGGAGAATATATATTTCAACACCACTTGAAATACAAACTTCCCAACAAACCAACTATAAATCGTGAATGTGACATAATAGCTATACTATTTCTTCATTAACCAACTATTAGACCTTCAGAGTGACTAATAACTCGAAAATGCAATATAAGACCGAATTATAGCAAACACATAACATTATGTTGGATTGCAACCATGTAGAGGTAATATCAATACCTTACGTGGGCAAACGAAACACTCCAGAAACTACTATAGTTAAAAATGATGAATCTATGTTTTCAACACCACTGGAAATGAGTACCCAACGAACCAGCTGAATGTAACATAATTAATTAATAACCATTTACAACCATCAAGTGAGTATAAGCTTGGGAAATCCAAAAAACATCCCCAAATTTCAAATAATTCCCAATTCAATCAAAACTCAAAATAGACACAACTTTTGGAAAAATAACAATCCAATAAGCTAGTACTACATTGGAAAAAAATCACAAGTAAAAATCCCCAAATCCCACATTTCGTCACCAAAACCCTAAATTCAACACCAAACAATCAGAATAACGAAATTCTCCCCACTTACAGCTGAAGAGCCTCTAGAAACTTGTCGTGCTCAGGCTCAGTCCAGCTCTCGCGTGACTTAGTGATCGTGTAAGGTTTCCGGACCTTTTTGCTCGCGTCATCGCAGGACGCCGCCGCTGCGGCGGCTGGAGACGGAAATGAGCCGAGATTCGGCAGGGCCATGACGGTTGGGTCGAAGCAGAAGGCTTCAGCTGGAGAATTTGCGTTTGTATTGGTGGTATTGAGTGACACCATCAACTGTGTGAGATGTGCGTGTTTTTTGCTTTAACCGTTACTGAGATTAACGTTATTTTTCTGGTTGGGTTTTAACTGGTGAAGGAGAAGAAGATAGATAGAATAGAAGACGTCGAATTCTCGATACTCAATTTGTTTTGATGAATTGCAGATTTGCCCCATATGTTAGATTTCTTTGCAATAACATCTGATTTTAACAACTCGAATACTCGATAGTATTTTATTAACTACATTTTATTTTCAACTTTTCATTGAGCTGCATTCGGATTGTAAAAACTAAGGAAGTAATTAGAATAATGTGTGGAATAAATACACGTATGAGCGAGTGAGCAGAGTAAGTGAATATTTTATATTTACAATTAAAATATAGTGCTAATGTAAAATTGTAATAGTTAAATTAAGAGAAGTAATCCTAACATTTAAATAGAATTGTAAGTTGAATGTGAAGAGGCCTAACTTGTATGATTAGATAAGTACTATATATTTTAACATCATACTTTTAACTTAACTTGTGCTATAGATGTATTTAAGTTGCTAGAAATAAACAACTCAAAGTAAAGTAAGATGAACTTACTCTTCATGTCAATACTTATTGTGGGCTTTCCTACGGGCTACAAGTACGGTAGGCCGGTAGCTTTAGTTACAAGGCTGGTTAACCCAAATCCCATATGGGTTCAGAAGGAAATGACTCTCATATATTGGGCTAGGCTGGTCCGAGTTGAGCTAACATAGTATATTTGCAAAGTTCATATGTAAATTACTCTCTCGTAAGAAAATTTGTGTACATGTGGTTTGTAATGAGGTTAGAAGTACAAATTTGAGGTGTAAGAATCGAGTTCCAGTTATAAAGTCTAATTCACATGGAAGTTCATCGGTAAAAAAAGGTGTTGTGCACCCTAAATATTATAAGGTAACGAAACTTCTAGTTGTATAAGTTCTAACACACACGATATGTACTTGATATGTACAAATGAGCCATTTTTTTCTAATTCGCTCTTAATGACGAGGCCGCAATGACGCATGATAGATACGATCGTAATAAGTCGTAAGCGCCCTTATTGCTTTGGGAGCCAACTATTCGCGATTTTCAGAGAGAGAGTTAGTATCACCAACGTAATATGAACACTTTGACTAGAGGTCCGACTCCTGTCAAATGTTAGAGATCAACACTACTGAAACCGAGCTAGTCCATTTAACCTATTATCTGGTTATTGGGGCTGCCTAGATATATTTCCAGAGTCCTGCCCGATCACGGCGTGCCACCTGTCTCCGTGGACACATCGGCTTGGGGCGGACCTGATCAACCGACGGCGACGGTTGGAGCCTGGTCTCCGGAGTTTCCGCTATAAGTACTCAAGCATTTACTCCTTTTGAAGTAAGTCAAGTAACACTAATATACTACTCTCTACTCTACTCGAACAACTCACATCCGACTACACACTATTTCGTGTCATACCGGTTTGTCTTAGGCAGACCGGTTTTAAAGGGTCTAACCCGCCACTTTCCCTCGCATGTCTTAATTCTAAGGAGCTTTACCAGATTAAGTGTGACCGTCCTCAGTCTAAGCACTTAACCACGTTTATCCCACATCAGTACCGAGAGTGGCTCACTGAAAATTTATTTTAAGTTCTTACTTTGGATAACGGTACTACTTCTAAGTGTGAACGCGTCATCATAAATGCCCCAAAAACATCAAGAGGACACATCTTGATCCAGGACCCATTGATAATAACATACTATACGTGATTAATTACTACTAATTTACTACAACCACCTAATCAACATCACATTGGCCTACCTGATATAGCACGTTAAGATTCCTTTTGGACTAGTTAATTTTATTTCTTGCCATGACACAAATTTTAAACTACTTCCACTAGCTAATCTTAATTTTCTTATTTCCCAGCAGGCAGTACCTACTTATATCACTAAGCATACATGCATGTATATTGCATTTATGATTTAACAACGTTTAGAAGTAAAAATAAAAATATGATTACTTATGTTACACTATTTAATCACGTGGTGGTCATATCCTCTTAATTAAACGATGTTTCATAGTAGCTTCCAATTTGTACTCCCTTGGCTTGACTTTTCATGAAAAGTTTTGAACCCACACGACTTGGATCAACCTTCCACGAACAATGAGTACTAAAGGTGGTTGTTCTAGGACCCTTCCAATAGAATTTAATTACGAATCACTACACAGTTTTGAAAAGATCAACCTCATCGTATACTCGTAATAGAAAACATTTATATTGATTGAAATCGTTAGTAAGCACCTTCGCAACTAAGTCACAAGGCATCCATAGTCCAATTTTATCGTATAAAACTGTATATGATTATAACACCTATGTATAATTTCGATTATCTTTAAAAATCACATTGTAAATTTAGTGTGGTTCAAGGGCTTTAGGAACAAATATTGTTATTAGATGGGGCCGGAAAAAATGACAGCGTAGTGAGCACTTCACAGTCACAGCCAGATGAGAATAATTCAACAATGGGACTTTTCAATATTTGCACAGCAAGGCAATTGACTAAAGTTGACTCACTCTTTGTACAATTCTTGAATTTGGAGCTACTAGTCTACTACTATATATACCACTCTAAACCAGCTCTTGTATGTCAACAAATCCAACACTTTCATAGTTTTCATCTTCCTCACATTTCTCTTAGCCAAGATTAATAGCTTCCATCCACATCCTGCAACTTTGTTCAAGAATCTCAATAATACAACATGAAGGTCAGTGAATGTTTCTAGTCACAAAAATGATGATATTCTTAGCTTTTCATTTATACGATTTTTTATTTCGTGTCGATTCTTGTCTATACAAAACCGGCTGAGTACATATTTCTAAGTGATCAAAGATGTGTAAGAAGTTAATGGTTTTTTGGTTTGCTTGTACAGAAAGTTGTGTTGAAGCTGGAATTTGCTGATGACAAAATCAAGCAAAAGGCCATGAAGAAAGTTTCAGGCATTTCAGGTACTAATCCTTAGACTACTAGTACTCAATAAGTCAATATGGTCACTAAGACTATATGGGATGTAAAGTCCAATCATAAGCATACTAGTACATCTATTTTAAGTTTACATCCTATAAATCTTTGAATTTACGAAACTACCAACAATCACTCATGGTTCTTTTTTCTTCTCATAGGACTTGAGTCAATTGCAATGGATCAAAAGGACAAGAAGTTGACCGTGACCGGAGACATAGACCCGGTGGCTATGGTGGCAAAGTTGAGAAAAATATGTTACGCTGAAATTGTATCGGTCGGGCCAGCTAAAGAGCCCGAGAAGAAAAAGGAGGAGCCCAAAAAAGAAGAAGCAAAGAAACCCGAAGGAAAAAAGGAAGATTCCAAAAAGGACGTGCCAAAGGTCGACCCAGCCCACTTACTAAAGGGTTATCCCGCCTACTATCAACCTTATCAGCCACAACCACAATCGTACTATTATCAACATCAATATCAGCAACATCCGACCGCCCTACATGCACCACCACCTTATTTCAACCGGGGTGTGGAGGAGGACCCGAATGGTTGTGTCATTTGCTAAAGTGGGATAAATGGGAAATAAGATTTCACTTCCATCTCTTTTTCTGGATAATCAAGTTTATCGCTTTGTTAAATTTTCATTGTAGATAGTCTATATTTCATAGTTTATATTTCAGATAAAGACTTGAAGAGTAAATTACATATTATGCATTTTGCACTTCTTTTTCTAAACTTCTTATTTAGATGCAAAATGCTTTTTTATTAATTTTGATCACAAAACTCTTGCTAAGATTTAAATATTTCTTATCGGCAATTCAATTATAACTCTATATAAACTTACAGTACTTTGAATATTATGTTCACATAATAACATTCCTCAGTAGTTCGGCTTTGTGTAATCTCTTTCACAATCCCCTATACACGGGTTCCTATAAACCTCGTCTTCTTTTACATTGATAATATTCATAATTCTAAAAAAGAAAAATGTTCCCATAATCACACTAAATTAACTCCAAATGTAAATGAAGCCTAAACTTTCACATATAATATGATTATATCACTTTGATTATGACTTACGATATATCCCAAGTTACTGATTAAGAAACAGTGTTTAGTGACTGATATTTGAAATTTGAGTGCATCATGGAAGTGATCGAAATGGCAACATATCCAGCTAAGGTGAACAATCTTATGTTCCAACTTCCAACACATTTGAACAATAAAAGATATTTTCTTACATATCACACTAAGAAACATGTCTACATTCAAAGATGTCTTATTCAACTTAAAACCATAATATTATTGTTAAACTTTGGCCACATCATGAACCACTTATTTTAGTTGGATAGTGATTATATTATTAATTGTCCAATGTCATTATTATTAACGTTAAAGAATATTTTAATACGCTTACGTCATCATAAATGTGACCTTTTATTTTCATTGTTGTCTATGTTTTGGAGTTTTGTTCTCGTGGATATCACTAAGTACGAACTAATCGCCAATGCTCTCGCAGCCAGCCTATTTGGGATTTACCGCAACAATTGATCGGATATTGTTTAACTTTTAATTGTGACATAATTATCAATAGTTACATTTTTAAAATTGTGTTCTACTGTTAAGGATTGCGAGATTCGGCACTTGCCGCACTTCTCAAATAACATAGTATTAATTTTTTAAGAATATTGGGTTGCCACGAACATTAAATTGATGTTGACTTACAGTATTAAAAACCTTATAAGACTCCTACAATGACAATATAATAGACTATGTATGATGTATCCAAATCTCTTAGGCGATATGAAAATTCTTGGATCAATACTTGATCAAGTAGCTATTTTAAAAGATGATTTTTAACGAACTTTAAAAATTTTAATTTGAGTTCATGAATGGAAAAAATACAAGTTACGTATTATCAACAGACAATAAGTGTACTTTAATATCATATTGATTTAGTCGCATGTACAGCATAAGAATGGGAAAGATTTATATATTATTTCATTATAATTTGTTAAAAATACTGAAAAAATAAAATTAAAATTTTATCAAAGAGAAAGAAATGGAAGTGGACAATTCTAGGAAAATAATCGAGTACGTTGTTTAGATATGAACGAGGTGGTGAAATGGGTCACAAATCATCATGCACATAGTTATATAATTTATCATACATAATTAGTGGTCTAATTAATTTATCATACATAATTAGTGGTATAATTAATTTATCACGGTCGTTATCTTAGCATAAACAAAAACGAGGCTGTGTTGTCGCATTTAACCTAACGATTACGACACATGATTAAACAAGTGTAATTAAACAGATGCGTCTCAAAAAATGTACATTATGCACCAATAGTTACCGACTCTTCATATAAAACAATAAGTGAAACAGAAATCATTGTACGCATCTGCATCACTGCATACGAACGAAAAATAGATCGTCTAGTGTTATTAATTTCTCATATTTGGAAACCACGAAGTTCCAAACCACTCGGTGGCGTGAACCGAATGTTAACCTGATGAATTGTTCGTATAAACTTGAGTTTAAGTATCGAGAAGGCTCGATTCTCTTCATTTAAATTAAACTGATCTAAATTGAAAGGAATTGAATTGAAATTAATGAATGTTCCGATAAAGAGAACATAATTTGACTTCGTCACTAGCTTGGAAGAGTTAGTCTTCCTGGGATCTAGCCGAAAATGAAGCAAACTGCAAGAATAAGGTACATCAATGAGTTAGTCTTCCATACTTTTACTTTGCTTCCTTCACCTATAGTTGGCTGCATATTAGGATTTTCTCTAACTCTTATGTTGATATGCAGGCCTGCTGAAGTTGAAAATACAAGTCATTGTATTGTGCGGTTTACAAGTTAACATACCTGCCGAAATAATAGTGAGTTTCGAAAAGAGCTTTCTGAACTTGACATGCTTAGATTTTGGTCCCGATGAGAACTAGATAGTACACGTCGCATAGATGATGATGAACTGTATGTCGGTACTGGAGAGTTTGACACTGGAGTACGATAGCATGAGGATGTTGGTGATGTCGATGATGATCTTATTGGGAGAAAATTGACTTTGATTCTGAAAAGAAAGTTAAACTTGCAGAATGTTAGCATCAATTTATCAGCAGTTGAAATATGACAAAATCACCACTCACTTGTCATGGATCTCAACATGCTGGTCGGTCTCATCGTGTATTTCCTCCTGGAGGACAGGGGAAAATGACTTAGCAAGGATTCAAAAATACCAGAAACATGCATCGATGGAAATTTATTTACTAGTAACACATAAAAGAATCACCTGCAGAAGCTCCTCCAATACATCTTCCATTGTTATTATACCAATGACCTCCTCATCTGCAAATCTACTTTTGAGATTTTTCAACTCCTCCCCTGAAATGTTCTCGTTATCCCATCTACTCAGCCGTCGAGATATCTGAGAGTGTTTCATAGCGGTATCCATTGAATGAGTCTTAATTTCATCATTTCTATGAGAATGGTCTAGAACAACACTCTCCCCGAAAGGAAGATCAATTCCTGAAAAGATCAGGTTACCACAAGATTTCAGCTGTTATACTGAGGCAAGAAGGTCAAAAGAGAAACTTAAAGTTACCCTTGGCATGTGTCTGTATAGGCTGAGGATCTGAGTCAATAGTAATATATTGTAGATCAGATTTTTCATTGGCTTCGTGGGATGTTTCCTTCGAATTGCTCTCGGACTTCACAACCACTGCCATGTGGCAATGGCCTTGCTGGAAAAGCTTTAGCACGCCATACAACGGACAATTGTCAGAGACCCTGACATGTGTTTATGCATATAACAAAGTTAGTATACCGGATCATGAGCATTTGTGCCCCGTAGTTTGAAGCTTCTTATACGAACTTCATAGCAAACAATTACTGATTGGTTTTTAAGGCAGCAATATTTGTGGTACCTGAGAATTCTCCGAATAGTTAAAGTTTTCAAGGGAGTTTCATTCTCAGGATGGTAGAACATCAAGTTCTTCACCTACATAGAGTAAAAATCAGTTGCTGTGTAGCACAGCTAAAATGAGTTGTAAATCGGAAAGTAAAATTAAAGGAAATGCCGCGTTTCTTACTAAGATCAGCCCAATTATATTTGCTGGATCATCCGAGTAAATTGGTATTCGACTATGACCTTGGCCTGCAATTGTCTGCATTGTGTTCCTGCAGAAACGAAAATCATTATTCCAGCTGAAGCATTCTAATATACTGTATAAATTGCCCAGGTCTCAGTATACATACATGTCGAGTTTACAGTTTATGTCGAGGCAAAAAGCTCTAGAAAGAGGAGTCATAGCCTCCTTCGCAACCTTCTCCATCATGCCTAATGCCCCGCTTACAATATTTGTTTCGTCATCTGTCAGATCTCCACCTTTTCCTGCCTGAGAAATTAGAAAATTCACAAGTAAAAGACATTGCAAAGATTTACTCAAAATGATCTCAATCTATCACCAAAAGAACATAAGAAGACATGTAGATCTCCAAACCTTAACTCCATGCAGATCCACCAATGTCCTTAGCTCTGTTCTTCTAAGGATTGATGAACGATCTGTTCCAAGAAACCAATCCAACACCTGTGGAGCAGAATCCTCAAAGTCATTCACAAGCGTGTAATTAAGGGCAGGCATTCTGAGTGTCGCATAGGAGTTGGTATATAGCTACAGAATTGATAGTTTGGTGCTGATTGTTACCTTACTAACGGGATATGAAACGGGATATAATATGATAAAGAGAATCTGAACGAATATGGTGAATTTTGCTCCAAAGCTGAGACCATGTCTTGAACATATTGCTTGAGGGATAACCTAAACCATGCAAATTGACAGCGATTAAACAAAGTACACGGAGCACACATCTTGTGGAACAGACGGAATTATATTACAACTAAACCAATTGCATACCTCAACAAAAATCACCACACAGATGACTGAGACCAGAATGGCAATCCATGAGGCAATGAATCTATCCAGGAATATGGGAAGAGCCTAATGTAGAAAAGCCACATGTTTGAAGTGAAAATTAACAATGCGGGAACTGTAACCTGATGGAGGTATTGTGAACTGCTAATACAACATAAACTTACCTCCGTTGCCAGAGATTTTGCAATGAGCAATGTGCATAGGAGAAAGCACTCATTCTTAATGATCGGAAGGACTTTTGCTGCCAGCAGAAGTGCAAACTATAATTATAATCACATCTTTGAAAAATAAACATCAGACAAGAATGAAGATATGAAATAAAATCACATATAACCAGCATTCTTCTGATCTTTTGGCAGACCAGCCTTGATGAGGACTTCAAGATCAACTTTGCTGTGCGACAAGAGCCCTAAACTAAGACCAGACGTGATAGCGGCAAACAGCACAAGGACAAATGACATTACAAGATCACCCCAGTATTCCCATCCACAACATGAAGTATGATCTTCCATTAGGCTGTCCAATTGATAGTACTATTTACCAGAATGTAAATTCTCCAATCTCAAAACCTGAATGAGAGAAGCTAACAAGGATATATCGGCACTACAATGATACTAGAGAACCATGTACACCTCAGAAGCAACATATCACACTCAGAAGAAAATCAAAGAAATATATAGTATTATCGTGAGACCAAAAATATGTGATCGAATCCAAGTATAGTAAGCATTGTCTATTGGTTACAAGTCATGAGTGTGGTTTATGTTTCTAGTTAGGAAAAAGATATGCATCATTATAAAGTTTACTAACATTGTAATTGCAGGAGCCAGGAGTTCCATTCCATCTACATACAGACAAGAGGTGCAAATCGAACCTAGAGAAGCTACAGCTACGAAATGATTTGCTTTTATTCTGGAAGCTTTTCTCAGTAAACTAACCATGATTGTTATCACTTATTAATGAAATAGAAAAACTCGGGAATCAGACTGTACATGACGCATAATTTGCTACTCCCTTACTCAAGACAAAGGAGCCGGCAACCCTTCAGCAAAGATCTTCACGACTGTCAAAGGTAAAAGTCAAAATATCCACTGGGACATCTATAAAAATGTATGAATTAAATCCTGGCCAAACAGGATATTATTGGACACAATGTTAATCAACAAGGAGATAGGACAAAGAGCACATAAAAAACCTTCACATCAAGAACACTTCATTCCATCTACTCTTTTAATTATCAGCCCTTAGTCTTATGTATTTAAGTTCATTGATTTGTAAGAGGCTGTGTACATAAATCTCAGCAATAGTTTCTTAATCATAGCCATGGATTACTGTTTAGAACTAACTAAAATTTAAGCTCACATGATCCTAAGAAGTTTTCTGAAAAATAAGCTCTGTAACTGAGTACTTCTTGAGATTTCTACCGAGAAACTGTGGCTCGACAAGTCCAAAACATTTAAATAGTGTAGTTGTACAAGTTCAACTGGAATCTCACCTGAGAGCTTGTTTCTTGACAGGTCTAGACATTCTAACCTGTTAGGGAGTCTCTCTGATATACTAGCAGAAGAGGTCTAGACATTCTAACCAGTTACTACCATCCCGGCACTACAATCCCTTTGGTTGTCGAGCTACTTCTAGCAACCCGATCTCGAGTTGGTATGCACTTAAGTAATTAGAAGTTTGCAGGTCATACGAGCTAGTCCTTTCCCTTCATATTCGAAAAGAAATGCATCGGTTAATTTAGTTAAAAGTACTAGTTTTAAATTGATTTTCTTATGTTGCTATCAAACGAGCAGAATTATCAACAATGTAGCTTCCAGCAAGTTTAACTTAACTTTCCTACAACCTTTCAAAGTCAACTAGTCAAAGGCACTTTTAGAAGAGTAAAGAGTATTTATATTCCAAATTTCCAATCAGAAAACTTGCTAGCAACTTTTCTCCAAAACAACCACCGTGATGGCGGCGAAATTAACTCCCACCACCGCACCACCACCACCACCCATCTTCATTTCCACCACTAAGCTCCACTCTCTCCTGACCCACAAACGCCTCATCGACCACCTCAAATCCACCCTCCCAACACTCTCCACCACCGTCCACTCCCCTCTCCGCCACTCCCACCAAACAGCCCCTTCCTCATCTCTCCTCCTCATGCCCTCCTGGTCCACCTCACCCACCTTCCCTTACCTGGGTACCAAGCTAGTCACCCACCATCCCAACAATTCATCACTCGGCTTACCTGGTGTGCAGGCAATTTACATCCTGTTTAACTCGCTCACCGGCCAGCCATTGGCTTCCATTGACGCCACTGATCTCACTCTCTACAGGACTGCCTGCGTCTCGGCTCTCGCGTCGTCGTACTTGTCCCGAGAGGACGCCGAGACGCTTGTGATGGTTGGAGCTGGTTCTCTGGCTCCGCATTTGATCAGGGCGCATTTGTGTGTTAGGCCTAGTTTGAAGAGGGTTGTGGTGTGGAATAGGAGTGTTGGTAAGGCGAGAAAGCTCGTTGATGAACTAAGGGAGGAGCGTGGGTTTGATGGGGTGAGTTTTGAGAGTGGTGAGTTTTTGGAGGTGGTGGGGTTGGGGGACGTTGTCAGCTGTGCGACGAATTCGGAAACTCCGTTGGTTAAGGGGGCTGAGTTGAAAGAGGGGATGCATTTGGATTTGGTGGGGTCGTTTACGCATACTATGAGAGAGTGTGATGATGAGGCAGTGCGGAGGGGGAGGGTATTTGTTGACAATGAGGCGGCGATTGTGGAGGCAGGGGAATTGGTGGGAGCGTTTGAGAGGGGGGTGATGGGGAAAGAAGAGGTTGTGGGAGATTTGGTGGAGTTGATCAAGGGAGAGAAAGGTGGGCGAAGGGATGAGAAGGAGGTTACCTTGTTTAAGTCGGTTGGTTCTGCAGTGGTTGATCTGTTGAGTGCTCAGCTGGTTTATGAGAGTTACATGAAGAATCAGCAGTAAGAATTGTTAACCACCTGCAGACTGCAGTATCTGCAGGCTGCTATGAGATGGCCATTTCAATAATAATGATGCAGGAATTTGAATGTACATTCGGTTTTTATACAAGTAAGAATAAATGACTTGATTATGTAAATGTAATAACCCCTGATGTTTTTTAGTACATTTGAACACATCTATTCTGTTGCAGAATATGTCTGTTTCAATTTCTCAGCAGCTAACATAATCAGTATATTTCTGAAATTCTAGGGAAACAAGAAGCAGGTGGAAACCGAAATTTCATTATTATGAACCTAATGTTAGCAGGAAAACAAAAGATTTCCCCACTGAAAAATAAATTAGCAGGAAAATAGAATACTTCCCTATTTCCTATTTACAATTTTCGACTGCATTCACAACAATTAAGATGCATAAATGAATGAGAACTGGTTGAACCTAAGACTCGGTCTGTTGAGCTTCTTTCTTCTGTTGATACTTCTTGGCTCTAGGAAATAGCAGGTCATTTAGTTGTCTTTCTGCACTGTACTCTGATGAGGCCTGCAAAAATGTACCGGTAGAGGAAGATTTACGCAAGAGGAACATAGAGAGGACGTACTATAGCATTTTTCACAAGCATAAACACACAGTGAGGTAGCATGTTCACAATCATCGAAAGAAGCAAATACATACCCGTTTCTTAAATGAGAAACGTAATGTCTGGACTTGTGTCCCTGAGCAAATCCTTAGGTCAAAACCAAGACTGTCTACTCCAATCAAAGCACATTCCTATCAACATTTCACTTCGAACAGTTAGCACTAGTACTGAATGCAGGCAGAATCAAAGCACTCCAATCAAAGTTGAGTGGTGTTTCTTCTCTACTCACAACAACATGTTATTGGACATGAGATTTCCATGCTCACATATCGATAGTTCAGCCAAATTGAGATAAATCAATCAAGAGGTCAGCAGCTGAATAACTGAGAGCCTTCTTGGGGCAGGAAATGTTAACTGTGTTTCAACTTTCAAGGTCATGTTGAGGATTAAAGACATTGGTTAATAAACTTAATTATTTGACTCTCTTCATGCTATCACCTATATCAAGTGAAATACCTTACAATGCATTTTATGTACTTTATGACATGCGCATTCTCAAGTACAGTTGAGCCCCAAATGCAATTAATGAGATGTGTTACCTCAACTTGAATCCCCTTGCATCTCCAGCATAATGATTTGAGTGCTTGTGTGGTCTTTTCCCCACCAGCTTTAAGATGGGCTATAATTTTTGCAGCTGAATGAGCTATTGCATCTGGTCGGGCCCTCCTGAAATCTTCTATGTCAACATCAGTCTGCGGCAGCACTAACCAAAATCAGAAAAGCACACTTACCCCACAGTGAATATGTTGAACCAACTCAAAGAGACTAATAGTACAACAAGATTCATTCATCATGAAAGACAATTCAGCACAATAGGATTCACAAATTCACATGATACACGTCGTGAGAACTGTAAATCTAATTGATTTTGATATGTGTGAAAACTGTGTGGCCAGGAACAAGAGAGTATTATTTGTATTTGACTTGTAATTACTCAAGGGAGGTGCTTAGCCGATTTCAATAGAGCCTCTTGCCTAGGGTAATTCTAAGAATCTCTGACTAGATTGGAGCTTTTGAAAAGTCAGTAAAAAGGAGGTGGTCTATCTTTTCAGAGTCGCTATTATAACTCGATCTATGACATTTAGCATGTTAGAAATCAGAATTTCCTTTACAATAACCATGTTTCTGTAATTCAATGTGTTGTGGATTTACCCGGCACTTAAAAATCACTCAGACTATCCTCAAACTAACAGGAGCTGGACAAGTTTTGCAATTATCAGGAGCAGGTGTTAATAATTGCGATTTAGACCTGGGAAGAGATTCAGCAGGTGAATGTGACATAAGAACTGAAGTTGTGTCTGCATTGATGTCAAAGGTATGTAAACAGGTGTGGTGCTGATAGATGGAAAAGAATGTTTGTGGCAGAACGGTGCAGGTGCCGAACTTATAGATGAACTGTGCAGAGGGTGAGATACAGTGAATTGGAAGCCTAGAAGTCAATGGAGGATTTCCTCATATTCTTCTAAATCATTTTGAGCTCAATAATATTTAACCTTCTTCATAAGAAGAAGAGGGAAAAGAAAAGAAAATAGAAGGGGAGAGAATAAGCGATATACCTGTCTTCCCTGTGCTGAAAATAGGTTTATCTTGATCGTCTCAAGCTTATAATATGCAAATCCGTTTCCCACCGTATCATCCTTCCCCGATTCTTTTGCCAACCGGTCATCTTGTTCTTGTTCAGTTTCATGTCCATGCCCATTAATTTTTACATCTTCTTGCATTTGTTCTTCAGTAACAGTATTTTTGTCAGCATCCATAGAGTCAGGGCCAGATACATGTTTCTGAATTACGGAGTGTTCTTCGATAAATGCAGGTTTTAGAAGCCCATGTAAAGCAAGCCCAGATGCAGGTTGTTCCATGCAATCTACAGGATCATCTGACACGACCTATAGGATAGAAGGAAGCAGAAAAGGATCCATAAGATATTTGGGTCGTAAATGGTAAGATCCAGAACAGGTTCAGTAAAACTCGAGACATAAACATAATCAGTAATTTACTGATTCATTTTGCATTAACGTGGCAATAAGTTTGACACCTCTGCTAGCTTTTTGGCAAAATACATTGGATGAGAAGATCGCATGGTCTCCAGTTTGGCCCAGTCTCCTGCTGACCCATCAGAATCCTCATCCTGATCCTCCTCATCAACAATAGAAACCCACTCCTGCAAACAAACATGATAAGAAATTTACAGTTCGATGTGCTATAAAGGTTTACTGAAAAGAGGTGTAAGAATTATATGAAGAAAACCAACATTTTCATCATCATCTTCATCTTCTCCGTCATCATCTTCATCCTCATGATCATCATCAAAATCACTATCATCATCGTCCAACTCATCCACGTCAAGATCATACTCCGAATTACCTAGTGCCTCCATTTCACTGATCAGTTCAGCAGTATCCAGTCCAATAATGACTTGCTGTATACCATTGAATCGAAAAATATACAACGATTTTAGTAAGAAAATCATTTAATGACATTCACAGTGGTTTACAGCATCCCCCCCCCCCCCCCCCCCAAACAAAGAGCATGACAGGTTAAGATTACCACAATAGTTTCTTCAGTGGTTAGAGTATGTAGAATGTCTTCATCATTCTTCACTTGGAAGTATATATCTGACCCCAAGTAAAAGAAAACCAAACTTAATAATACACATCCGAGCAAAACTTGACAGAGAAGTACTGTTCATAAAGTAAACAACATAGTAGCATAACATAGAATAAGACTTACTCCCATGCTCGTCGGTAAGATATGGTAAGTCCGGCCAGAAAATGTTCTCGTGAATGTCTTTGCTTACCATACCAGAAAACATCAGTGTCGCCTTGCTATTCACCTAAAACAAAGAATCTACACAAAATCAAAATTCACGAAGAAGAACCACCAATCACTTCAACAGCTTTAAGTGTGTCTTGGCAAATATATAAAATTATTGCAGAGTGACCAAATGAAGTACTTCTTCCTCCGTCCCGTCCTAAGCTTTCCACTTTGCCATTTTTGTTGTCCCCTTGAAAGCTTCCTTTTTCCATTTGTATCCACTTTTAACCCAACTTTAACATTAGAATATTCATACAATAGCTCAAAATTACATCTCATACCACTCAGTTATAAACAAAAGTATTATTGTATTATTATTTTATTAAAAAGTAATCTTGTCTTATTTTTTGAACCCAAAAAGTGTTTAGAATCTTTGGACAGGGCGAAGGAAGTGGAATTTATATAATTGAGTGAAACGTAGACATTCGAATTAATTTTCTGATAATCAACTATACACACAAGTCATGCTTCAAAAACTAGATTATTTGAGCTGGAAATAATTAGAAGCTGATTCTGCAAACACCTTTTCCATTCATTAAGCTTCAACTAAGCTACAATCAGTTTACAAAAATCTCTCACAGAAATCAACCAGTTAAACATCTCTAAGCTAAACATCCTCAAACAATCCACCTTCACAACAACAATCATACCTCAATTATCGTCCGAGTAGTCTCCGCAGGCGTAAGCGTAGCTTCCTCATCGAGCAAGAGCTCCGAGTCAGCAATCTCCTCAAACGGATGATACCTCTGCGGCTTTGCATTCGGCTTCAACGGACCGGACTGATCCTTCGCACTTGCCCTAATCCCCTTCACACTCTTCACCCTGCTTCCACATTTCCTGTACTTAATCCTACAAAAAAAACTAGCTCAATCAATCAAAATTAAAAATAGCAACAGTCATTCACTAGAGCGCTTCCAATTCTAACAGCTCGAAATAAATCAACTAACTAAACTGTATTACTAAATCACTAAATCACTAAATAACCAAAAAGTAGTAATAAATTTATTCGAAACAATAGTCAACGGATAAGAGTAATCGAAGTAGTACCGAGGAAATGAGAAGGCGGCGGAGCTAGAGAGGAGGCGAGCGGAGTCTCCGCCGCAGAATCGAGCGGCGGCCGGAGCAGCTGAGTGGAGCTCCGTCATCAGCATTTTCGATTCACTGTTCGATCAATTTGAATTGGAGGAATAAGAATGAAGCTCCGATTAAGCTTATATGAAGAAGAAGAAGAAGAAGAAGAGAAGAGAATCAAAGCATCTTCTTACTTGCTTATTCTGTTCACTGCGATTGGATGGTGTGGCTGAGTTTTATCCGTTGTTTTTGTATATTCTGTTTCTTTGCGCCTTTTCTAATTTTATTTGGATAACACGATTTTTAGGATTTTTAGCTTTAAATCGCGCTTGTCATTCTCTACGTTTTAGTTTCTCTTATATTGCCAAGAAGATTTTTGAGATACTAAAGTAGACTAAATTGTAAATAGTAAATACTAAAAAGGACTCCCGTTTTGACAGTCTTTACATAATTACTTGTAAAGGTTTATTTTACCGTCCTTAAGTAACTAGTTCTCACAGTCCTTTACTCTTTACAGATAACTTTATTACGTTGGGTTACTTGGATACTTGAATGAAAATGAGAGTGGATCATGGAGAAAGTCAACTGCTTTTACTAGGACATCCGGATCATTAACTGGAATGTGGGGAGTTGGGAAAAAAGTGGGATACATAAATTGACGTCATAGCATTCCAATCTCCTTATCCCTAACAATAATCACTACCAATTAAAGTTAAAGCGATTGCTGACTTTATCTTTTATATTTTACGCAATCTTATGTGTCGCTATAAATTCTCTTTTGGCCATAACATAACTTTGTACATGGTAACTGTGTTCTTTGTCTGATTCATGATTCACGAACAATGCTCAATTTCAAATTCAAATAAACTGCTACATATGCTAGTAGCAGTTCCCTATACGCTAACAATCCATTTGTACCTTAACAAAATATGCATTTAGCATAAACAACATAATGTTCATATAGTCGCATGAGAAGGTTTCATCTGTCAATCAACCTCTGAACATGTACAGTTTCAACAATCGTACTCAAATTTCACCACCATATGCAGTGAATAACATGTGTACTCATTAATAACATGAAATCTAAGCCTTTATTAAGGCAAATAGCTAAATTCTTTTTCACGTAAAATAGATATAATACAATATTCCAAATTAAAATATGAAGGTAAAATCATTTAATTTTTCATTCCATGAATAGTTAACACATGTTTCTACTAAATCATGAGAGGCAAAGGAATCAAATCCAGCCCACTCCCTACATCCACTTCTCTAATCCTTTATATACCCACACATGACACAACATTGTATAATAAAGTCAGCTTTTCCCTTGACCATCCTCTGTTTTTTAATCATTCCAAAACAGGGGGAAAACTGAGTATTATACTTCTGTCATACCATGAATGATGATTGGGATCTTCGTGCCTTTGTCAAAGCGGCAAGCTCTCCACCGCCACCAATCATCAACGTCGCCCCTGTCACTTATGCAACTGACTATCCATTCGGAATCCCAGTCAATGAAGACTCATTTGATGTCAATGCCCTATTCCATGATCATGATAATTTATGTTCCGGTTTGTATGGAACATACCAGCAGTTTTACGGCAACACTATTCCACCACCACCACCACCACAACCACCATTGATGAACAATGTCCCGATCACCATTCCGGTGGTGAGTCAGACTTTCAACCCACCTCAGTTTGAGCCAATTGTTCCTCATCAACCATTGCCACAAATGATGGTTGTGGATCAAGTGCAGGGTGGTGCAGTGTTGGACAAAAATATACAGGTGCAAGGTGGTCCTTCTATACAACCATATGTAACTTCAAGCTCTCGCGTCCAACCACTTCGCCAGAAGAAGAGGTTTTTCTCTTAGGAAATGATAGACATAGCAAGTTTTGTTAACAACATATCAATAATCAATATTTCATATTATTTTGTTAATTTCTTATTTTTTCCCCGACGATTTGATTACATTTTTCAAGTATGTGTATATATCAATTCCTTTATTAATTCATGTAATGACCACATAATTTCTGATTATGCAATCACATTCACAGGAAGAATCACATCAAGAAAATGTTTCGTGAGATGACACATGAGGAGTTCGTTGCTGATTTAGGCACTTGGCGGAAGTATGGCCAGAAACCGATCAAAGGATCACCACATCCTAGGTTTTCTAATGTCTTCACTCAAATACATTTCTATTTGATTGATATGTTATTCTCCTGAGCATTTACATTTCTTAAGAACATGATTTACATGTTATTATTGGTCAATACTATCTGATTCTTCACTAATACATCATACATGTAGAAAGTCTTTGTGTTGTACTTGTACTTAAAGATATCCACACTGATACATGTACATTCAAAGATGTTCTTATCTGCTGGTGTGGATGACCGTGTAATAAATACTCATAATAATTGCAAACAAGTTCTTTGTTTCACTTGAATCTTTTCTTAACTAAGGGAAAACAGCGATTTCCGTATACATTTCAAGCAACTTGTAGTCCTGTACTGTACTTAGTTCTTCTTTGAGATGGAGTTAAGGTGATAATGCATAGTATAAACTTCATTTATATATTTAAAATTTGTAAACAACTAAACATAGAAAAAAATTCATTGGATCTTTATACCGGACATGAACATAATGTGATGTAGTATTGATGTCATATTTCTCAATTATAAAGGGCACACTATTTGTTTCAAGTAGGAACTACTACCGGTGCAGCATCGCGAAAGGGTGTGGTGCGAGGAAACAGGTTGAGCGCAGCATCACTAACTCGGAGATCTTTGTGGTCTATTACCATGGTGAGCACAGTCACCCACGTCTAGTGCACAGGGGCTCACTTGCTGGGAATACTCGTAACAAGCTCACTTTGGGTGGTGGTCAACATACGAATAACAATGACATGACGAAAACCAATTGTATGGAAGAACTTAAGATGGATTCACTAACACCACCTGGCTCGGGCTCGAATTCTTCCCCAAGTCCACCAAAAATGCTAGGCGGAGCAAATGTGCACCGTGTTGAGATGGCAGGGCAGAGAGATGACGAGTACGAGAATCTAATGCTGATAAACAATCTGATGAGTGATAATACTAATGTATTCACAGAGCTACATGATTCCGATCAGTCAAGTGGTGGTGATATTGGCTCGGATGGAACGTTCATGTCTCCACCATGGACCCCTAATGAAATTGGTGATTGGGGCGTCAATAAGTAAGATCGGAAGGTGTCCATGCCACAACATGAGGCGCTATATATTGCTGTAGCATGGATTAAACCAATTTATAGCTATCTTCATCAAAATAATAAAGTTTTATAGCTATCTTCGTTAAAATAATATACTTTATGTATAACCGATATGACTTATATTACTGATATTTTTAGGTATAAGAACAACATAAAGCTTAATTTGGTACTGATATTTTTAGTTCTTGAATTATATGCAAGTTCCAATATGAAAAATAATATATCTGAGTGTCATACAATTTGAATTGGCAAAAGTCAATTTAATTTATCCGTTTTGTATACAAAATGGGTAATTTGAATTGGTTTTTGCACTTCAAATTGCATCCCAAACCGTCACATAGTGTATGGCGGACATTTTGTTGATCGAAAAGTTCCAGCCAGTGATAGTAGAATCTATGAGGTTCTATTAGGGAAGTCCCAAGTATGTAACACCATCAAGTAATACTATATCATTATGTATTAATGATCTATACATAATGAAAAAAAATGTTTAGTATTTGTACGTGTAGTTTATTTTTCTTCTGGGTTTATTTGCATATTGTAGTTGGAAATTACTTTAAGAATGGTTCTTGACAACTTTGTCATTTTTAACAATAAGAAAGAAAGGTCTTGCTCATACATCTACATGAGATAACATGACTTTTAATTCCATTACCTGAAATAAATTAAAATTGATTCACATATCGAGCATATTGAGATTCGAGTATTCACTTCAAACCAAGTTTAAATTTGATTGGAGAAATATAGAATAGAAGGGTAAATAAATATATATCACTCGACTACGAGATAATTTTGAAGGTTGAAATTAAAGTGACAAGTGCTATTAGTTATAGTTAGCTAGTAACCATTCAAATTTATCTTCACATGTTAGTATAAAGTCTAAAATCCACTATTATGTTGTTTGATTGTTCCTCTTTTCAATTTGTGCTATGCTTTTCGGATTGTCATGTATTATTTTTATTCCAATCCACTCGCGACTCCTCCAATCTAGGCTTAGACAGAAGCAAGTCGGGAAGATTTCATCCCATCCACTAGCTCAAATTCGAAAAAGAATTTGCAAAATTTTATCCACTATATATAACAAAATTATATAGCATGATCCAAATTCTCGCTATGCGCAAGGCCAAATACCACAACCCACAAATTTAATTTATATTTTTAAATTTTCCCATTATGTCATTTTTAAATATAGGGTATAGTTTATCCTAATACTCATTAATTCTCTCTAAATATTTTGTATTGCAATTTAGTTTTTCTAGACATAATACTACATTGTAACGTATAACATCATGTTCTAAGACGGAGAGAGTAATCGGGGTGGAACAATTGGGCCAGGCCATTTAGCAGTGGAAAGCCCAGTACGATCCTAATGGAACTGTCAGATCCAAGAACTCAGCCCAGTTTGTAACAACCAAACAGAGAAATCTTTGGCAACACGATCACAATACCACTCAACTCACCACTGGAATTGCTTCTCAACGAGTGAGTTAACCGACCGAGTTGCAACCGAGTCAAAGGGCCAAAATGTTTCTACGGCGGGTGGCGCGGCCGTTTATGATGATGGCGAAAGTGAAGGAGACGACGGGGATCGTCGGTCTGGACGTGGTTCCCAACGCGAGAGAGGTTCTGATCGGACTCTACTCGAAAACCCTAGACGAGATCAAGGCTGTTCCGGAAGACGAAAACTACCGAAAGGCCGTGGAGAGCTTCACGCGCCACCGGCTGCAGGTGTGCCAGGAGGAAAAGGATTGGGAGTCGATTGAGAAGAAGCTGGGCTGTGGACAGGTTGAGGAGCTGATTGAGGAAGCTCAGGATGAGCTCAAGCTCATCGGTCATATGGTCGGTACGTTTGTTCGATTCGCCTTCATTTGATTGAGTAATTGCTTTTTGTGAGCTGATAAGAGCTTGTAGGAAATGTTAGGAATGTGAATTCGAGTCGTAGGTATAAGTTTGTCGATTGATTTTAGTTATTGCTTTACTTGCCATTGTGACTTATTAGGATGATGCGGATTAGAAGTTTCAGAATGGTGAACTTGAGTAATTTAAGGTGTGTAGGGTAAGTATGTTTGCTTTCAGTCGATTCGAGTAATTACTTTGTTGTCGATATGAATCTACACGTCTGTATGGCGTTAGTTTCAGAATTGTGAGAAATGTACTTGGTGTTGTTAGCAGTTTAACAAAATGAGAGACGGTGAATCACGTTACGAACTTCTAGTACATCTTGCTAAATTCTAGTGATTGACTATGCATTACTGAATATAGAGTATCAATGAATCAATCAGCTTCCTCAATTCAATGAAAAAGTAAGAATTCAGTTAAAATACACCTAATAGATCATAGTAAATAGAAGGATTATTACTGGTGTATTTTATACAGTAAGTTTAGACTGCAAGTAATTGCAGTAAGCTCCTTTGTTCTGCCAGACTCCAGAAATTATCCAAAACTCTTTCTTTTCTCTTTATTTTTCAGTTTATTATTTATTTATTTGTTATTATTTTGACTATGGCCACATCCCAAATTTAGTATGCAAGATATCCGATGCACTGTTGAGTGGACCTTCTTGCCTGGACTAAGCCCAGTAACCTCGATTTCTCACTGGTGCAGATATACTGAGAGTAATGCTAGTTTAACATTTAGCTCAGAGGATTATTTACTTGATCACTTTGCATCCTCAATCTTTTCCCTTATCTAATTGGTGTTTATAACATTGCGATAATCAAGCTTCTCAATATTAGTTTTTGCCTGTCCAAACTAACACAATATGACAAGTTAGCTGTATGATCTATCAGGAATAAACCTTTAATTATGTAACCACTAACCTATTTCAGTTTTCTGGCCCGTGTTTAGGAATACACCTTTTATCTAATCTACATAGTTCAGTTCTCTCTGGTGATCATGCGTTCTTTGGTCAACATTGTTATTTTATTTCCTTTCCAACAGTAGCTAATTTCAAGTGATTTATGTGGCATTTCCTGTCTAAGTGGTTATGCATATCATTAATGTTTGTGTCCCGTATCTAAAATCCTCAACTATTGCTTAGAGGTCATATTTGTTCCAACGTTGTTACATGGAAAGAGAAAAAGTTACTACAGTAGTGTTTATCAGAGCTGCTTTCAGCACCTTATGAGCTTTTAGCACAAAATTTGCAGGCAGGGCTTATACTGTGTCTCTTGCTTAATTTAAGAATGGAGGAAGTATAAGCTGAAAATAGATGCACCTCAGATTATAACATTGTTACATACACCTGATTTTGTGCATACGATACTCCCCGAGAATATCTAGCTTGCACTGTCCATTTTATAATGATCTGATATGTTCCATTTCGAATTGGATAGCATGAACAATTCCTTAAAATTGGTTGCAGAGTGGGAGCCATGGGGCGTTCCTGATGACTATGAATGCGAATTTATAGAGAATGATGCTCCAATACCCGAACATGTCCCCATTCACCGACCAGGTCCTCTCCCCGAGGATTTCTACAAGACTTTTGAAGCTGTTGGAGCTGGGACAATGGAGCAGTTTAGTGCTAAGAAGGAAGTTCCTGAAATTTCAACTGAGGAATCAGGAGCAAAGTAGTCAGTTTTCTGAACTGTAGACTTTGCACACATTTCTGATCTGTTGTTTTCGTTTATTGTCATGTAACGGTCTGTCCCTTTATGGACAACGCAATGATCATTCCATTAATAATCTCCGTTTGAGCCTTTTCTGGATTCAAAACTCAGTCCTACATCCATTTTTTCCTTTATGTTTGCAAAAGGAGATTGTTGAAAATAATCAGAGTTTATGTAATCATGTCTATTGTTTGGGGACGAATATTTGTTCTCCTAATATGTATTTAACACATGGAATTAAGTTTTAGTACTATGATTTAGACAATTTACAGGCATGTGCATTAGGATTTTGCACATGCCAAAAAATACGATTGTGTAGTTTGTGAACTTATAGAGTAAGAGTACTATTGAATATAATGTCTTCTTTTTCGACCTGGCACTCTGTTGTACCACAGTTTAATAATGTTCTCAATGAACATTAGACTTGGAAATCATGCCATTAATCATCAATATATACTACTACCAGTTTGTTGTGTTCTCATTTCCTCTTATTTTCCTAGCATCATCAACCCCCCCTCTAAAGTTTCACATGAACGATGGAGACACTTACCTAGACTACCTTTGCAGCCAAACCAACGGCAAATTATGTATTAGGACTTAGGGTGAAGTCATCGACCTGCAATTCGTTAAACATGTAGAAATTCCGCATACATCTGAACTTTCAACCTAAGATATTGTTAGGTGATCTCTAAAAAAATGATACAAACTTATATTGTTAATTAAATCATCGATGTTACAAAACTCTTATATTCTTTATTCTTACCATTAAAATTTTCTCATATTCTAATATTTTACTAAATAATATAAATACCTTGATTAATAATATGAATGATTTTATTTATAACATTAACCGTCATGTCGAGTGGTGTTCAGTGCGTCCTCGACGACCTTTGAAAATTTTGAAGACCGAGTGTCGTTTGCACCCGTTCGTACTCATAATACCATTAAACGTCTCTAAATTAAGACAACGAAGCGTAATTCAGTTGATAATATACTCCACCTCTAACTAATAAGTCGAAGGTTTAAGTCACCTTTTAATCATTTAAATTAGTTATTTGAGTTCGTTTTAATTACCATAATACCCAAACTGCTATTTCCATAATTGCAATTACTACCCTCATCCTTTTAGTCTCTCTAACTATAAATCTTATGATTGGAAAGTTCGAGAACCGTTCCTATAAGTACAAAATTACTACTACCTACTAAAAGAAATACAGCAAGAGGCTATTATAATATTATTCTAAATATTATAAATACACCCTTTGTATTCTTCTTCTCTTCAACATACCACCACTAATCAATTATTCAACTCCAAGTCGTCTCTACTCTCTACTCACACACACACAGATCCAATTGGACTCCATACACACACACACACACAGATAAAATCTCCCAAAACCACAATCTCCGACCTTCCCAATCTGTCAATGGCGTCTTCCGATCTTGAAACTAGGGCGAAAGAGGCTTTCATCGACGACCACTTCGAGCTCGCCGTTGACCTCTACTCTCAGGCCATTGCCAAAAACCCTGCCAAGGCTGACCTCTACGTCGACCGTGCTCAGGCCTATATCAAGCTCGAGAGCTTCACTGGTAAACAAACACCTTATCGCTTCTGATTTTTTTTATTCGTTGTTTTGATGCTGGATCAGTTTTAGAAACGTGTGTTGTCGATTGGAATGGTTTTGTTTTGTGTTTTTTGAAATGAGATTTGGTATCTAGGTTTTGTAGTGTTAGCTTGTGATTGCAGAGATTTTGAGTATGGATTACATGTGACGATGATTTGATTTGATTATTTCCTGAGTTTTTTGAATTTATGATTGCAGAGGTTCTGGTATAGATTACATGTGACGATAATTGCAATTAGTTGATTAGTTCCTGAGTTTTTGTTTTAATTGAGGTTTATTATATAACTTTTGTAGTGGTAGATTGTGGTGGCAATTGGATTTAGTTGATTAGTGATTAGCTTGTTTACTTATTGTGAATTGGAGGGAGATGCTTTCGATTTGAACTAATTGGTTTTACATGATACGGTGATGGTTATATGTGGCAACTACACCAATTGAAGTTGCATTGTATGTGGTTTATTTATTCTTTTTGTGTATGAGCTTGCTTGGTAGGTTAAGCGGTGAATAGTTTATTGTAAAAGTTGGATGAACTGCTGGTCTGATTTAAAGATGAATATGTCAAGTCATTGACTTGGCATGATGTGAGGCTTATATGAGGCAGTTAGGTGTTATTTCTCATGAAGTGGCAATTGTGTGGTGGTTTTCGCTCTTAATTTTATTTATTGTGCTTATGAACAGATGCTGTTGCTGATGCGAATAAAGCAATTGAGTTGGATCCTTCAATGGGGAAGGCATATTTCCGCAAAGGGTGAGTGAAAGTTTCATTAATTCTCTCCCTTTCCAGACTACTTTGGGCTTGTGTCTGTTGATTACAGTAGGTTCCTCTAGTTTCGATATGAAGGATTTGTAAAGAATGTAGATAATTGGGATGGGATTTTGAAGTTGAGTCTAGTTAACTGTTGCCATGCTTTTATTGTTAGTAATTAACATCATACTACCTTCTCCAGCATTGCATGCATGAAGCTTGAAGAATACGAGACTGCTAAGACAGCTTTGGAGACTGGTTTGTCTTTAACACCTGGAGATTCCCGGTTTACAAAATGGATCGAAGAATGTGATCAGAAAATTGCAGGTCAGTTGATTGTCAAGCTAATGATATAGTCAATGTGCATAGCTAATGATACAATAATCATATATATGATCAATGTGCAAATCTTTCAGTACCATCTTAATTTGACCCTTAATAGGTTCATTCTTGATCCAATTTTGTTTCTCAGTTGGTCAATACGATGGTGTATTGTGTAGTGATATACAAGTTACATAAGTGTTTCTTTTTAAAAATAATGAGCTATCCTGTGGCAATAGTGTATATTAATACACTGTAAATAACATGTGGAACAACTGTATTTGCTAATTTCAGGAGAAGCTGAGGAGATGCCTTCTCAAACAGCTGCTAAGTCTGTAGCACAAGTGCCCACTCCAAGTGACTTGCCATCAGCTACTCCTGCTCCAGACACAACTGTGCCACCTGCCAAACCAAAATACAGGTATGTACGTGTAATACTTGTTGTGAACTATGAGTTTGGCATTTGCAAAAAAATTATCATCAGTAGAGTGTTGGGAAGTATACCCCTTTTTAATCAAGAGCAAAGTTTTGTGCCTGAACTAATTACATCTTTCTTTGGGTTTGTCTCGTTTATACACAACTCTTCATACAATATGCGTATAATATAGTGACTTGATATATGGAATCACACCAACTTGTACAGTACTAAATGTTTATCATCATCTTTGAATCGTGAAATATGGTTAATAAGAAAGTCTCTAGGTTAAAAGCAAGCTTACCATTCAGCATCACTTAGAATTCGAGTGATGATATTATTTGCAAACTAGAGTCTCTTTACCTTTTCTTTATTTATCCTGAAGAAGGGAGGTGGGGTCACTTTCTGTGTTGATAATCCGGAGCCAACATTCATGTCCTTGATTCATTTCTGTTCCTTGAATTCATTTCAGGCATGAATTTTATCAGAAACCAGAGGAAGTAGTAGTGACAATATTCGCCAAGAAGGTTCCTTCAAATTGTGTTGTGGTTGATTTTGGTGAACAAATTGTAAGTAGTTCACTGATTTTTGTTGTGTATTTACAAAAATTTCCTTTTATTTCGATCAACTTGCTGAAGCTTTCATCTTTCGTCGGTATCCAGCTTAGTGTTACCATCGAGGTCCCCGGCGAAGAAGCATATCATTTCCAACCCCGGTTATTTGGAAAGGTAATTTACAATTGTGCAGTAAAAGTTTTTCATGAGGATTGAATTTGCTGATGCTTATGTACCATATTTGACCTTTCTGCACTTTAATGTAAAACAGATTGTACCTGAAAAATGCCGATATGATGTCATGTCGACAAAAATTGAGATCCGACTTGCCAAAGCAGATGCAGTTAACTGGTTATCACTGGAATTTAGCAAGACAGCTGCAGTTGTACAAAAAGCTGTTGTGCCATCAGGTAATTCTTGAAATATTATGTCAGAATCACTTTATTGTGTTCTCTCACTTGGCATTCAACTGACATCGCATACTGTGTTTGCGTTAAACAGGCAGCCAAAAACCAACTTATCCTTCCTCCAAACCGAAAAGGGTGGATTGGGATAAACTGGAAGCTCAAGTGAAGAAAGAGGTAAACTCTATTCTTTTCCAATTTGAACATCTCTTAACACCTGGTCATACGGTGGACATATTCATTAATCTCTTGCCTGCTGGTCCATTGTATATCAGGAGAAGGAAGAGAAACTGGATGGTGATGCAGCTTTGAACAAATTTTTCCAAGACATATATGGAAATGCTGACGAGGACATGAGACGAGCCATGAGCAAATCATTTGTAAGAACTACTACCCTTCTGCAGAAACTCCACAACTTGTACTCTAAATATAACACTAACTGCACTTTGCGTATCATGCTAATGACTAAATGCATTTGCAGGTCGAGTCAAATGGAACAGTGCTTTCAACTAACTGGAAAGAAGTGGGTGGGAAGAAGGTTGAGGGTAGTCCACCTGACGGCATGGAGATGAAGAAGTGGGAGTACTGAAGTGTCTCAGATCAAATGTTGCATTTTGCTCAAGTTCCGGAAATTAGTTGTCTAGTTTTTGTGTAATTTTTTTTTCTGCGCTTTTGTCTTGTTTTGCCCTAATTATAACTATTTTTATAAAATTTGGAAATTCAGTTTTTGGGAAGTGTACTTACATTTGTGTAAGATAGTTTTAAACACATACTGTACTACTAGAGCGCTTTTGTCCGAAACTTTCTTTCTGGAAGTATGATGGTTTATATTTACCTTTGCTTCATTGCCTTCCAGTTCCACAATGTGAAATAGTAGCTCTTACATGCGTGGTTGTAATTGTCCCATCTGATAACTGACTTGATATCAATGATATACCCTATGGATTTAGATATCAGATTAAACACAAGTGATATACTGGTACTAATTATCAAAAGTTGAGAGCAGTGGGAATAGGTCTACATATCTATCCATCTTCTTTCAGAAAATTCTAGATATAGATTAAATTGGTAGACTATGTGATTGAAACGAACCTTTTACTCAGTCTTAACATAATTTCCTTGTATAATACTCCCTCTGTCCCGTTAAAATTGAAACATTTTTTCATTTTCGATGTCCCGTCAAAGTGAAATAATTTTTCATTTATGAAAATAAACTCCACGTATAATTCATATTTAACATATTATTAGACACATGTATCAAATTCATTCTTAACCACATATCACATTTTTTTCAAAAACGTGCAAAACCAAATTGAGATTCACAGTTGGCTTGGTTTTGATTTGAGGAATGCACTGGACAACAAATTCATTCAATTGACGAAATCAAAACAGAATAGAACAATTATGTAACACTAATACAAGAGCTCTTGTCTCACTGTGGAGCAATTCAAAAATCATCACCAAATATGGAAAATACAGTAATATACGGAAACATGAAGACAAAAACTGTATAAACTATAAACACTTCGAGTCAATGAGTCCAAACAGCAATCGGGAACAAAAAGTCACAACTCAAAGGCTCATAAATAACACTAAGTACCCATATTTGAATTTCTAACCAAAATATGAAGTTTTATCTCCCAGCAAAGGGTTAGATCACCAATTTTATATTTTGCCGAATCACGTCCGGTTGACTCTGAGTAGATGCAGGGCGTCTTGAAACTTGAACGGATTCTAAATTGAGCCAGTGCTATGACAGATTAGCCGAGGCCTCTGACATACTGATCAACTGTTGTGTTGAATAGATCGTAACTGCACATGTAAGGAAATCAAATACTTGCGGTATAAAAAGGTGATAAGTATAGTCACAAAGCAAATTCTTAATAAGCTCTGGGATTTCAAATGGTCTCTTACTTATGCAGCCATATATAACCTTAAGATACCCCTACAATCAACACTAACATGTGAACATCAGATGACTCTCGTGGATGGCATGGAAAGACATAAAATAGTTTTTCCACTGGACTTGATTTGTTAGATCAAGTTCAATAAAAGTAGTTGCCATGTCTATCCGTTTTATGAGCATAAGAACACATGAAAGGCTGAGGGAGACAGCCAAAACTCTTCAACATCATCGTTTCCCCCCTCTATACTAAGGACCTTTACGAGATGCAGAAGATTATTTGAGATAGGATGCAAAAATTTGATGTTCTGAACTTCCATTTAGAGTCGGTGTGGATAATGTATGATATCACCAGACAAGTTTAAAGAATGTTTCGGGAAGTTTTTCTACTTGTATACTAACATTATATATTTTTTTAAATGTGATATTCTTTATGCAAGAGAAAAAAAAATCACACTATAAGGTCACTAACTAATTATAATTACACAAGATGTATATAGGGTCTGGGTTCCATCAGATGTAACCAACTTCTGTCATTCTGTGGTACCATTGATGTCTTTCGTTGAAAGAAAAAAGGAAGTCTCTTACCTAATGGGATTCCCTGGGGAATACAGCGGATTCTTGACAACATACTCGACATACAAGTTATATATGTATTTGAGAGAATCTCTCAGATCACCAGTCCTGGGGTGGGTAACAAGGATTATCTGCAAAACAACATTTTGTTAGGATAAACTTAATACAACATATTGACTAATTAGAAGTAAGGAACACGGTGCAATACTCAAGCAATAAGTTGTGAAATAATGGACATCCATCTATCTCTATTTTTTATTTTTTTTGGGAAACGGCAAATGTGACTCGAACCCCCGACCTATTGGTTGTAAGGGAAGCGTCTTACCAACTGAGAGGTGCTTCATTGTTATCTCTATTGTTTTGTTAGAGAAGAATCTTCAGTGATCCATAGGTGGATTGTTGCAGACATAGATAGAAAGAACAAAAATCCTTAGTTTGGAAATGACTAGCGGTGCAATCAGATTTGAAATACCAGACAATAATTATGAATGATTATATATTTGTTGACAGACACTCTACTCTAGCATTGTGTTTGGTTTCTCAAATTTTAACACTGACATGTTGGAAAAGAAATTCTGAGCATATACAGATTCATTTTACAGATAATTTACAAAAGAGCAGTTGTTATTAGTTTGTTAGGAAAACAGAAATGAAGTACATCATGCAATTCAACATCAAGGTACTCCCGTCTCGATCTGACAAACCAGCCAAAGAAGCATACTATACTATACTCCTGTTTCCAGGCTATCACCTCATCCTTGCTTGAGTTCAACAGACTTAAATTGCTTCAATCTAAATTGTGGATAAAAAGGGTATATATTACTAATTGGATCCTCAGACCAAGTTCAAGACTCAGAAGACTTCGTTCCATGGGAAAATGCTGCGACTCTGATGTTAATACAGTGGTAATCGAGACGAGTTACACAAAACCATCATTTCATCACTTCACGGACCATATTTCAGCTTCAGTGGCAGTTAACAGGTCGGTAAATGATATTGATGCTGGTTAGCGTAAAACAAACACAATAAGCCGATGGCATAAACAGGTATTTTCAGTAAGCATTACACACAATTTCCTGTCATACATTACATGAAAGCTTATATCCTATATGGATAACTACATTTGTTGCCTTTTGCTTTTAAGCTATGCATATGACAGATGTTACGGTTAACTAGAGGAAACTAACTATTGCCTACATAGTTGCATTTCATTCCAAAAACCAATACAATAATACTCCATAAAATGCAGTTATTTGCTATTCCAAAGAATACACAATAACAGAATCAGAAATGAACATGACACAATTGAAGACAAAAACAATGCCAATTCTATTGAGGAAAACACCAAACAATCAGATGAACAAACCTTGATCCCAGATGGACTCTCCATGAAACTAAGCTTATACGTATTCGTTCGAAAGCTATGAAACGAGCACCCTTGCCCCGGTAACAATGGCACCCCAAGATTCCCCTTTTCCGCACTAAACAAGAGAAAGCACACATTCTCATCAAAACAGTAACATAAACAAGTAACAGAAAAATAAAAAAGATTGAAACTTTCAGTGGGGAATTAGATCAAGCACCTGGTGGGATCCATTTTGGTGGTCAAGGACTTGAGAGAAAAGAGCAATCCAAACATGAGCTTGTGATCTTGCTGTGAGCTTAGGGTTTTGAGGGGTCGATTCCATTCACGGTAAAGCAGACATACTCCATTTCGATTGAAGATGTAGAGCATATGAGCGTTGTTCCCAAATGCTGTGGGTACTGGAGGAGAAGGACTCACTTCTGACCCTCCGAAAAATTGCATCGTTTTGTGATTTGGGTTTTGATCGGAGTATTTCTCAGTGTTTTCCGATCAAAACATCGATGAGAAGTGAATTGGAAGGTTCAATTTCAGATTTTGAGGTGATTTCTGTGAATTGATCGTAGGTGAAATCGCCAGTTTGTTGGTGTATGTGAACTGAAGAAGTTAAACGTTGTCGTTTGGCCATCGGAAAGAAAAATGAAAACGGGCCGGGTCGATGTCAATACAAAAATTAGTTGTATAATAAAAATCGAGATAGAAAAATTTAAAGGACGGATTGAAATATAATTTAAGTAGTCTTTTTCAATTAAAATACAAAATATTTAATTTTTGAGTGATATAACCGCTCCAGCTGTATGTCAAACGGGGCCCAGGTGTTTTTTACCAAATTCTGACTTTCAGTCGTATCCAACGTGTATGGTGTGGATAGAGCTTGATTTCCTTTCCTACCATGCCCTCATAGGTTCGGTGTAGGGTGGATCCAAGGAGTATCCATGTAAGGTGATGTTTTGTAGGGCCGGTCATAAGTCCATGCATAATATTCACCTTCAAAGATTACAAACTTTTAAGAGTTAAATTTGAATATTTAAAATATAAAAATAGAATTGTTAAAAAAATGATAAGTTATTTGACATACGAATTTAACGTATTGAATTGTGAAAGACCTTTAATATGAACATTAAATTAATTGTATGTAGTAGAATAATGATTTAACATAAATGTTTAATTGTGTGTTCAAAATTTATTATACAACATGACTTTATTGATCTTTAATGTGATTATATGCTTGTTATTTCTTTTTATTATGACAGGATAGGAAGTTTGAGAAAAATGAACATGAAAAGTGCTCTTACTCTTAATCTATATATTTCATTTAAATGTTGTATCTCACCAAAATGCAGTATCATATACAAATATACAAATTAATTTAATTCTAGTGTTCTTACAGTGTGTTTTTTTTAATTGAAAATTACTTCAGTTGAGCTTTGTCTAGTTCAATTTATTTATAATTTATACTTTACTTCAGTTCAGTCCAGTTCAGTTGATCTCAGTTGAATAGAATGCAAACCATACTCTAATTCAATAAACTTCCAAACGATACCACAAAATACAAGAAAAACCGGCTAAAAAAACAGTTCACATGCAAGCCTAAAATGAAAAGAAACCGTGAACCACGAAATACACTGATTCTGATTCAATTTGTTGAGAAGAAGACACTGCAAAAAATTCTTGGTGGGGTTTAAATCAACTATGTAATGGGACCTCCTTTTACCAATCGACTCGAATTAATAGTTTTTGTCACACTTTGACACTTTGTTATTGTCGGGACAAGACCCGTGACATGTTTACGTTCTAGTGGAACAATCTGTGGTTCACCTTGTCTTTGATATATGCACGTTAATTTTTAGATCTCACATGCATGCTTCAATATACTGCATTTTTGCTCTTAAAATTTTATGCATTCATCAATATAATGTTCAATGTACATGAAAAATCGTCCACATTTGTCCTAATTAGCTAGCAAATCTGTCATTAAATCCCGTCCAGATAACAACTCACGCGTTATAATATAATCATACCGGGTATTTTAATCTACTCCGAATTGAGATGCGAATGAGGTTTAGTGAGTGTGAAGTTAAGGGTGCTTGTAGGCACTACACCCCTATTCTGTTTTTTTTTTTTTTTCCTGTGGGTAAGGTTGGAATAATCCAAGATTGGATATTAGAGTTCTAGAACGATATAATTTTGAATAGGGCCTGAACCCCATCCGTCGAGAACACTATTCGAGTCATTGTGTCGTGTTTAGGTTCGATTTCATGATACTACTGAAATTAAGAGGTAGTACAAGTTACCAAGGTTGAAAACGAAGTGCAGGACATTCAGTTTTAAAAAAAATGTTACCACGGTCATGGAGAAAATGGAAGAAACATAGACGAAAAGATAATAATAATCATCATCACAAATTCACAATCAATTTTGTTTTCCAGGGATATTAAAACAGAACAATTACAAGAAAAAAGTAAAGAAAATCAAAATACCAGATCATCATTACAATATAGTAGGCTTCATGTATGTTCTTCATTTCTTCTTCCTGGAAACTCTTCTGATCAACACAAGCAACCAAAGAAGACGATAAACAACAAAGAAGCCAACCAAAACATACACATTTACCCATCTCTGCTCCTCATGCAACCCTCTTTTCTCCATCACATCCTTTCCACTCACCATACACGCATTACTCTTCTCATCCAGCCAAATCAAACACTTGTTACTCAAACACGCGTACTCGTTGATTAAATACGAGTCCAGCGCGTACTTGTACATCGAAAGATAGTGCATAAACAACCAGAATCTCGGCAGGCTCTCCTTCTGTATGAAGTACCCCGAAAACAGGAAGAATCCTGCGAGTAGAACGGTTACTAGAGACGTTCCAGCGATGTAATTGGGGGCGATGGAGGAAAGGAAAAGGACTAGTGAGTTTGCAGTTAGGATGACGATCCATGTGACGAGAATGAAGTATGTGAACGCTTGCCATGTCGAACATAGGCCTACTATGAAGTAGATTGAGACGGAGTAGAGGATTGAGATTGTTAGTAGGTAAGGAAGGAAGACGAGTGTGTTTGCTAGTAGGTAGGATGATAGTCGGTAGACTCCGCTTGAGGTTTCGCGGAGGAGGATTGGGCGTTCGTTGATGAAGATCGGGAGGGTTTCGGTTGTGGAGGATAAGAGGAACGTGAGTGTGAATGCGAATAGGCCGAACCGTTTCTCGATCCCTGATCGATCGAGACTGATGTTGATGTAGATTGTGCCGAGAACTAGGCCGACGATTAGTGCTTGCAAGGTGTTTGTTAGGAGTAGTTGTTTAGTTCGGAAGATGATTTTCCAGAATCGGGTGTACAATGTGGTGATTTCGTGGAGGCGTGAGCTTCGGTATCGGGTTGCTTCTTTTGGGGTCGTGTTGGCAGGGGGGGAGTCATGATTTTGTGTTTGATTGGGTGATGGAGGGAGGGAGTTTTCGGTTTTTCGAAGTTGGGTTAGGACTTCCATTGCGTATTCAAGAGGATTGAGTTGTTGTGGAACGGTTAGGCCATTTGAGAGTAGGAATTCTTCTAGGGAGAGTAGCGTTCCGTGGTGGACTACTTCTCCTTTAGCTAGGAGGAGAATTTTGTTGATGGTGGAGAGAATCTTGAAGCTTGGTTGATGGATGGATAGGATCAGTGTTCGGTTTCCGGACTCGGTTATCGATCGTAATGTTTGCATTACGTTCAATGCCGACCCGCTATCAAGACCGGAAGTTGGTTCATCGAGGAGGAGAACTGCGGGGTTGTGTAAAAGGCTTAGACCGATCGAGACCCGTCGCCTTTCTCCACCCGATAGGCCATGAGCAAGCCTAGTCTCCGATAAATGCGCGAGACGCAGCTCATCAAGAAGCGACGCGACGATGGCGGAAATGTCGGCATTTCTCGGGTTTAGCAATCGAGCAGAGAACGCAAAGGTTTCGGATACGGTGAGTAAAGGAAGGCATGTGTCATGTTGAGGGACGTAAGCCGAGAGTTTACGAAAAACAGAGGGGTTAAGTGGGGAGGAGTTGAGGAGGAGGTTGCCGGTTGTGGGGGCCGTTCGAGCGGCTAGAATGTCAAGGAGGGTGGATTTCCCAGCTCCACTAGGGCCGACTATGGCAAGGATTTCGGATGGGTATGCGGTTAGGGAGATGGATTTTAGAATGTGTGTTGCTGGTGAGGTAATGCATGGTTTGAAGAGGAAGGAGGATGAAGTGGTGGATTTTGTGTAGGAGATTGATGTGGCAGTGAGTTTGTAGGTCTTTTGTTGTGGTTCTTGTGGTGGTACTGTGGGTGGTGATTGTGGTGGTTCTTGTTTTTCCATGGAGGAGTGAAAGAGAGTAGAAGAGTGGAGTGATGATAGTAGTGACTAGTAAGGAATATGGGTGATGTTATAGAAGAGGATGTGCTGATAGTGTTCATGGTTTGGTATGTGTCCAAGGAAGACATTTGGTAGGCGATTATTGTTCGGGTACCCCTACAATCTTAGTGTATAGAGACACCGTAACAGAGGCGGATTCAGGATTCAAATTTTAGTGGGACGAAATGACTTCATATGCCTATCTTTTAGTTCCGGCCCGACCCGTAATGCAATATGCATCCTTTATATTTATCTATATCCATTATTTCTCTGATATAATATGTCAGCTGAATTTTTGATTCTTACTTTAACAATAAATAACTTCTTATGAATATAATATGAGTAATTATACGTTAAATTGGATTTAAAAATGCCAAACGAAACATACTTTTATGGAGTTTATATTTTACATAAAATACAAATAGATATGCGTATACTTAAATCGATCACACTTGTAAACTCACAAAGTATGGAATGGAGGAGAAATTGACATCCCGAGATTTGGATTTTGTACTTATTTTTGAAGTTTTATTCTAGGGACACACAGTACATTTTAGTATTTGACAAAATAATCATTAAATACTAAATTGGATTTGAAGAATTGTATAGTATATGGTTCACGAGAGCACATAAACATATAAAACTACCATATTTCAAGTCTAGCAAAACGCCAAAGGCACACAGGCAGGTTAATTTTGTAAATTATTACTCCCCCCGTCACATTACGAACGAAATATTTTCTGTTTTAGTCATCTCATTATAAATGAAACATTTTTCATTTTAACAATAACTCCACAATACAACTCATTTTCCACCACATATATTTTATCAAACTCATTTTTAACAACATACTACATTTTTTTTTTAAAATTGTATTTTTTTTAAAATATTTTGTTCCTGACCGGACGGGGGAATATGTATGATGGAACCAACTTCCAGTCCGTGATCATGTCCACTTGTGTCTGTCTATACATTTTATTTATTTATTTTTGGGTTATTCGCATTTCGAAGCATCCTAAACTAGATAATTTTTCGAGATACTATCTATTCATCAACATAAATATTTCATTATATTTAAATATATATATTATATATGTCGACATAAAACACTATATGTTAGATATAAGCTATCTTTCAGCATATTTATAATTTATATAACTAATTAAATATAAAATATTTAAAGTTAAACATATAACGTACCATTATATATATCATCAGTCGAAATTAAGGTATAATTCGTGAAAGACTTTTATCTCTTCCATCTTGGCTTGGTCTGTATGTGTAGGTTGTTTGTTTTTGCCATCTATAGCTTATAATAGCTGTACAATCACGGGACACTACGTAATGGATATTTGTACACCTAAGATTTATTTATCATATTAAAGGACTAAAATGATCTCTAAATTACATATAATTTGATTATGATTTGGGCCATGCAGCCGCCACGTACCATTTATTGTGTTAACTCCAGGACTCATGAAATAGCTAGCTTGTTCATCCATTCACATCACATGTATTGGGGGATATTTGATTGTTAATTTTTAAGTTAAATTAAAAGAATTGTTCACTTTAATTAAAAATTATTAAATTAAATTTAACTGAATTCGACTGAAGTAAAATATAAATTATAATTAAGCCGAGATGAACTAAACTGAATTTAATTGAATTGAACTAAATTAATTTTAAATGGAAAAGAACATACCCTAACTAGACGGTGGGGATCAACATACATTTCGACTCCAAATGTGACAAAATCGATAAGGGTGAACGATAAGTTTACACGTATTACAAAGTTTTAAAATTCATATAGGAAGCGCGTGTTTGCAAAAAGCAACTTGGGCGTGTTTTTCCGAAATAACAAGGAGCCTGCCTTTCTGAAATATTAAGGAGCCCAACTCATATGTAAGCCCATTAAATCAATCATGTCTTCTCTCAAAGCCCACTCCTCAGCTGGACAAGAAATGTCCATTACCAATTCGAGTGAATAGTGAATCATTGAAAAAGTGTCAAAGGGAAAATCTTTATCCTAGTCGTGTTGACTGCTGACCTCGGCGACCTGGGTCATATCCCGTTCCGAGATCGAATCATCGAATCTCTGAACACGCTCGCCTTGTTAAACAACAAGCTAATTTTCTAGCTCGAATCAAACTTGAATTTGGTTCACTAGCTTGAACTTTAGTCGAGTTTGTTATCCACAAAATAAATTATTTGGTATATTTAATTAAAAAACCGAGCTTATAATAACAACCTTACTCAACTCGATCAACACCAACTCCTATAAAGCTTTAAAACCTTATCGAATAGGTCGCAAACACAATCGAACAAAGCCAAGCATCCATTAATACGTGACTCATTTAACAACACTTACTATATCAATTCATCAGTTTATAAGTTGGAATGCACTAAACTAATAAAACTAATCTTAAGGATTAAAGTCCATAGAAAAGAGACTTGTCTTCTAGACAATGGGTTTAGTCAAACTTAACCAAGTCGCGTTCATCTTAATTTGTTGTGTGGTTTGTGTCAAACTTGTATGAAATTAAATGTGAAACTGGAAATTTATGCACACATCCTTGTCCTTCAATTCAGGGAAATAAGAAAAAATTAAGAACTCCGATGATGTTTAGGTCAGAGGAGAGTAACGGTTGACTTAGTAGTTAAAATGTTAGTCTGTGACTCTGTCAAACCCTACAAGTTAGTAGTACTACATTTCAGGCTTGTGCCCACCAAACAAAATGCTACAATACGTGGAAATGACTAAGCATTTTTCAATTCAAATCGTTATTCAATCAGTCACTTAACTCTTGTATTACGAAAATAACATACTCATGTCTTAAAATATAATATTAAAGGAATAGCTCGTAAAATAATTAAATGGTATGTGAATTGTGAATTTGTGATCATCGGGCATAATTAAGAGTGTCTGCAGTTCAAGAGTAAAGAGAGGAGTAGATATCAAGTTATTTTGCGGACAATTCAACATATTTACCGTACACATGCAATTAACATGATGATAATTATTTTGGACAAAATTCATCTACAAGAATAGCTTAACTAAATACCAGGATATTTACCAAAAAAAAGAAAAAGGCCCTTAGTTTTGACTATCTTCTAGAAGTTGAAACTTTTCATAATATCATTTCCAAGTCCCAATTTAAGGAATTTGAGGTTGTGCTCCAATTAACATGAATAATTTACTAATTAGAGTATATTCAGGTCTGCACTTGAGACCTTGTATTTGTAACATGTTCAAACTATATTGAGAGTTAGGGAAATCACCACCTAAATAAGTCAACATAAACAACCTCTCACGCGTTCAACCATACCAAAATAATGACAAACATATGTAGCTATCGATCATTAAACATGTGTTATTATATGTAGTAGTAAATTAGTAATCATGTATCCTATATATATGGCATCTTCATCAGACTTCCACTTCCATCTTCAATCGACAACAACTCAACTTACTTCTCTTTTCAAAGTTTTTAACATATTATACAATGGCTGAGAAGGAAACAATTCAATCACCTCACCCAATGCTACCACCACAAGGTAATGGTCACCGCGACACGGAAGCAAGAGCTGCCCTCGACGACACTCGTGAGCAGCGCAAGAAGAAGCGCAACAAGTGCATACTCTACATAGTCCTCTTTGCCATTTTCCAATGCGCGGTGATTGCAGTTTTTGCAGTTACCATAGCAAAAGTTAGAACTCCTAAGTTCCGCGTAAGTTCTGGCACGGTCGACAACATCAATAGCGGTTCGCCGTCCAATCTTACGTTTCAAGGTAGTCTGCTTACTCAATTCATCATTAGGAATGCGAATTTTGGGAGGTATAGGTATAGGGACACAACCGTTCAGTTCTTTTATCGAGGAACTCCCATTGGCGAGGTAGTTGTGCCAAACTCGTATGTAGGGTGGCGTACAACAAGGAGAGTTAATGAGATAGTGGATTTGAATTTGGCTAACGAGCAAGTTAATGCTCAGCTGGCAAGTGAATTGAGTAACGGTGTCCTGCCGATTACGAGTCAGGCTAGGATGGTCGGAATAGTGGACTTGATATTTTTCATGAGGAGGAATCGAGCAACGAATATGAATTGCTCTATGGAAATTGTTACTGCAACTCGACTGCTAAAGAATATTGTGTGCAATTGAGTATTCATTTTCACTATTACTATTACATTTGTATTTCATTTTGTATTCAGATTATTTGTTTATATTGCATGATTCGGATGTAAAATATTATTAGACGGTATTATAAGGGGAATAGTAACTTTTTCTTTCTAATAAATAGGTCGTGATGTTACTACAACATATTTGAACATATAATTGCAATTGCAACTTTCAAATTGTATCGTGATCAAGATCACATAATCGCTAGCTAGGTGATCACTTGGTAGTTAGCACCAATAAATCCAAAACTCCAATTAATTGCATGCTTTTTATTTATCTTTCAAAATTTCTCCGTGCATGGAAGTTAAAGTTGGTATAATTGTTGTCGTGATCTAGATCACATAATCACTAACTAGATCATATATCACTAATTGGGTGATCCCTTGACAGAGAGAAGATTCCTTGGCAGATAGAACCACTAAATTTGAAATTGATTTTACAAGATAATTAATTAATTATATATGAATTTTAGGTTTTCTCAGTACAAGTTAAAATTAGTATAGTTGGTGTCGTGATCTAGATCACATAGCCATTGACTAGGTCTCACAAATAAATTGGTAATTCCTTAACAGTTAGCACAAATAAATTTGAAACTAATTTTACAAGATAATTAATTTATATTCGATTTTTCGAGTATTTATCTCAGAAGTTAAAGTTGGTATAATTGTGTCCTGATATAGATTACAAATCACTAGCTAGATCACATACTCACTAATTGGGTGACTCTTGGCACTTGGCAGTTTTAGCACCAATAAATTAGAAACTCATTCTACAAGATACCTCATATATACGATTTTTATAGTTTTTTTCGCACAAGTTAAAGTTGGTGTAATTGGTGTCGTGATCTAGATCACATAATAACTAACTGGGTGATCCCGTGATAGTTAGCACTAATAAATTTGAAAATGATTCTTCAAGATGATAATTAACTGTTTATATATGATTTTTCGAGTTTTCCTCGTACAAGTTAAATTTGGTACATATAATTAGTGCCATGATCTAGATCACATCACATAATTAATCACTAATCGGTGATACCTTGGCAGTTAGCGTACCAGTAAATTCAAAACGACTTTGCAAAATAATTTACCATTTATATATGACTTTTCAAATTTTATCTGTTTAAATTAAAGCTAAAGTATGTTAACTCCCATTATTTTTAAAATAAGTTAATTATGCTCTCGAAGTTATTTCTTATTTTTTAATTGACATTGTTACAATGTTTCTACCAAATTCTAGTAGTGTATGATTGACCATGACAACTAAATTTACTGAAACATGATTTTTATAAATATTTAGGCCCCATTAGGTAGATAATCTTAACACTTAATTTGTTGCAAAAGCATAATGACTAAATAATTATGAACTTCCTAATTTTAGTCAATTTGAAAATTTGTCAATTGCCATTTTTTTAAATGGACCAACAAAATATCATGTTTTTATAATTTTATTACGATACAATTTAGTCAATTTTAGAAAATCATTTTGTTGGAGAAAAATTAAGCAGGTATAATTAGGATGACCCACTTTATTTTCCAACAATCCAGTCATCTTTTTGTCAACTTTTCTTTATCCAACACCTTAATGAGCACTATAAATAATGCAATAAGCCACCTATTCTAACACACCAATATTAATTTTTTACTATAGAGTCCAGAGTGTAGAAAAAAAAAAAAAAAAAGAAAAAATGGCATCAAGCTCCAACGCTAATG